>JAIZFV010000557.1:0-117462 GCA_021234005.1 Nephelium lappaceum
TCATTCTTATTTAATTCAAATATAATTGATAAATTTGATTGGTTAATCATAAAAGTTATGAAGAACGAATGGTAAAATCATTTTATTATATATATATATAAAAGGTAATTTTACACCAATAGTTTGAATTTGGCCAAGATTAAACAGTTCTGTCTGAAAACTCATTCTCATAATAATGATTAAATCTATTCTCACAAAATTGGGAGAAAACTTCTCACACATATCTTAATTACGCATAACAAGATTTGAACTCCTGTAATGAATGTAAAGAGAAAGTGCACAACCACTGCAGATATGGCATATGAAAGTTTTTTATTTTTTTTTTAATTATTGGCATTATGCTAAAACATTGTCAGGATCAATTAAGAATTGTTCTTAGAAGTGGGAAAAGGCTATTTACAGAAAATGAGAAAACTATTCATATTTTAATGAGAGGCTGCAGATCGAACCTATAACCTTAATACATGGATGGAGGCGGCTATATCACTGCACATACCCCACTTATATGACACGAGTTGATGTGCCCTTAAGTAGTTATTGTTCATTATTATTTATGTGAACATATAAATCTTGTAATTCCCAAATGTAAGTAACATTGTCGATTATTTTTAAGTAATCAGTGGTCTTTTTTAATTTTGACTCTATCCTATAAATAATAATAGAAGAATCCTAGAAGATGTTTTCCTAATGAATACTTATACGCATTATTTTTCCAAAAAAAAAAAAAAAATCTTTCACATAAAGTAATAAACAAAATTCATAGGAACACTTTCAAACATATTCTTGATATGGTTTGTGAATTTATAAATAATTGTTAATAATAATCCAAATACTCACCAGTGAAGACTGAAGAGACTCGTACTGGTTAAAAAGACCCAATGAAGAAGGTGGGGTTAAAAAGGTAAATTGGGAAGAGTTAGGGTTGAGGTTGGCGGGACATTATCTACAAGAGACTTGTATGGTAGGCCGCCCATCCAATCACATCTTCGTCGGTGCCCTTCCATCTCTACTGATATTAATTCGAGTTTGCCCTTTGACTACCCTAAACAATTCCTCTAATGCTCTTCCTGTCCCCATTGCCACCGCTGCTCAGGGCACTTCACTTCCATTCTCATTTTACATAATTGCCCTTTCTTCCTATCTCAGCCTCATCCATCCAATGCCTGCTTAACCTACCACTTACACTGTGCCTTCTTCATAAACACCAACATAAGAAACTCGAGACCACACTACAATACTACCTAAAGTATCATAATACTTATGTTAATTCTTGAGCAATGTTAGATTTTTTTTTTTTTTTTTCAATATAATCATAACCAAATTGAAAATTTATTAATATCAGTACGAGCATTGTCAAGATTTGTCACTATTAAATATTATGTGTGATTAAAAACTCTATTTTCAAAATAAAGAAACAAAACCCTATGTATATATATTGGTAAACGTGTATAACAAAACTCGAATCTGATCACAAATGTTTGTAGATTTGCTTGAACAATGCTTGGATTGTGGACTATTATTTCCAAAAGTAAACGTTATTCACTATTTGTATTTATATGAAATATTCACCTTCGATACTACAACAATTATCAAAATCATATATAATAGCCCATCCTACTTATAAAAATAATGAAGCAAAATTCCATTGACTTTGATTAAACCAGATTGATGTTGAGCTATATATTGGATTAAAATTATATATAAATAAACATTTCTTTTTTTTAAAAAAAAAATTGAAAATCTTGTCTTGATTAATGATTATAGTCCAACCCAACACCCTTGCCTTAAGGTCCTTACGACGCATTTAACTGCAACAGAAAGGTTGAGTAAAGTGGATACGATCTCAAAGTTATTTAATCGAGTCACAAAAGTCTTCATGGCCTTATTTTGGGTACAAAAAATAATAAATCATAAACCTCTTTGGTCAGAAAGCGAATAGAAGAAAACAAATTGTACTACACACAATGGTAAGAAATTAAAAACTTGATGGGACACTGGATGATTGACTTAATCAAACTTTTTAGCAAGTTTAATGAATTGAAAACATAGTTCATTTGATCCATAGCATTTTTGGATGACTTTTTCAACAAGATGGAGATTCTCGAGCGATTATTCTTTGGCATCACACAGAATTAGCAAAAGGTCCAAAAAAGCATTGCTTGCTTGCTAATTGAATGACTCATCGAAGCACAACATCAATCTTTACAATCTATGTGTTTCTTTTTTTTTTTTTGGTACAAAAGTGGGATAGAAGCCCAAAGGAGAGAAAAAAAAAAACTAATAATGAACCTGAATTCTTTGATAATCAACGTTAAGAATGAGCTTAAACTCTAGAGGCGCAATAGACAAAACTATATCCTCCACTGTTATACCAAGAGTTGTTTTTGTTAACTAATCAGCAATCTTATTGGCATCTCATGACACAAAAAGTAACTTAAAATGTCAATCCTTTTTCATATTATTCCAAATATTCGAGAGAGCAAACTTAAAACAAGTGAGATTTGGGTCTGAATGAAGAATGAAGTCAATGACTTCTCTACTATCCGACTCCTCCAAAACTGCAGGACAACGTAAGTCTCAAGCAAGACTTATACCTCTTTCAATCGCTACTTTGCTTATAGAATTGTGCAAACACCCAGAAAACTCATAAATACTCCCTTGAAAAAACCTTGATCATCATGAAGTAAACCCCCAATTGCAGCTCTCCCAGTAGCTCTCTTCAAGGTCAGCGATATTTAATTTGAACCAACCATAAGGAGGCACACTCCAATAACAAATAAAATCTGGACCTATAAGGGTAGGAAACTTATTATAGCAATCGCTCAAAGCAGTACAGATAAGAGGACTTTGTTTATTAATAAAGTAAGCTCCATTTAAAGGTCTTATAAAATCTGGATTATGCACTGCTTGGTTTCTCTAAAACCAGAGGAAATAGCATGTGGTCGTAACATTAGAGGGCCAAGAACCTTTTATAGTAAGGTTTTTTCAACACCCATTCTTCTCTGTCAACTCTGAAAAAACCAATTCCTTTAATTTTGGGGAATAAGCTTCATCTAAATCTTTAAGGCAAACATATAATTCTTCAAAACGTACATATCACCTTCAAAAATATTGCCACAAAAAGCATAAGAACTAGAAATAGTAAGACCCATCTAGGCTTTCCTTGCATTATTTAACAATCTGTCATGTTGAAACTACCAAAGAAAAAGCCACATCTGCTGGGGAACTTTCAACCTCCATAAAACATCCTATATTTTGTCTTCTTGACTCTAACTACTACTAACAAGGGAAGTATGGGTAGATTTTAAAGGAAAGCGCCAATCACTGGAAGTCTTCCAAAGAGAATGATCCACACTTGCATCTTGACAAGAAAGAAGGGGCATGACAAGAATAAGACATTTCCAATCAGGCAAATAATTCCTTAAGAGAGACCAATCTCATCCCTCATTGGTCATAACCAAATCAGTCACCTTCGCATTTAATAAATCAAGGGGTATAATATTAGTGTTCCAAGTAAGGGTCCCTATATCTGCAACCGACCTATCAGATCAGAACCTAATAGTCTCTCGATTTCCAACTTACCAAGCAAGTTGCTCCATAATAAAATGATGCATAGATCACAAAACTTTCCAATGAACAGAATTAGATGCACCAACTTTCCAAATAACAACATTATTGGTATTCAATGGTATATTGGATTGCTCTCAAAAGTTCAACTGGATTATGAACTCCAGGGACTCTTTAAGAGCATTTTCATTGCTCTCAAGAATTATGAAAAAATTACATTTAAAATATGATAAATAGACAGTGAGTTAAAATAAATTTTTTCAATGCAATTACTACTTATCAATGTCAAACTAAAGTGACAATAAAAAAAAAAAAAAAGATCATCTATTTTCATAGGGTATGTTAGATAATTATTTCAGCAAATCAATAACTGTTTAATTCTAATTTTTAAATTTAATTAAAAATAGAAAAATATGGAAGCATTAAATAAAAATATTTGGAGACATTAAATGGAAATATATGAAAGCATTGAAGAATAATTTTTAATTTAATTGTTTATCAAATGATATTTATGTCATGTAGGAAGTAAATCTCTTGACATTAATGATATAATAATTTTTTTTTTTTTTTAAAAAAAGAAAAATCTATGGGAGCATTGGAGATGCTCTAAACAGCCTATCGAATCCTCATTTCTCTTTTCATTTGCTAATATTGTTTTTGAAAATTCAACTGTGGCACGTCATTATTATCAATTTTTTCCATTCCAACTATCCATTAAAAAAAAATATCAAATAGAAATCATCAAATTAATGCATTTTTTTAACAAAATTATAATTTAAATAATTTGCATCATGCCATGGACTATGATTGCTCAACTCACTCCAAATATAATGAAAATCATAAATACCACAACTTTTGCATGAATTTGCCACAATGCTAGTACAAAATCACATTTAGTAACTAAAACAATCATATAATAACCATAGTTATATTTCCTACAAAATTACACTAATACTGTAGCTTGGATAGTACCCTGTTGGTTAAGGCACTGTCAAAGACACGAGTTCTACATTTGGTGTCATGGGCTATGGATTGCTCAACTCACTCCAAATAGAAGGAAAATTATAAATACCACAAATTTCGCATCAATTTGCCACAACCCGAGTACAAAATTACATTAAGTAACTAAAATGATCATATAATAACCAAAGTTATATTTCCTACAAAATTACACTAGTATTGTAGCTTGGATAGTACCTCGTTAGTTGAGGCACTGTCAAAGACATGAGTTCTACATTCGGTGTTCTGCCTCTCGCTCGCACTGTACCCCACCCCCCCACCCTCCGCCCAAAAAAAAAAAAAAACACTAGCCCTATAGCTTGGGCAATGCATCATTAGTTTAGGCACTACCAAAGATATAAGTTCTACAGCCGGTGTCTCCCCTCCAACTAAAAAAACTATAGGGTTTCTCTAAGTTTTGTGTGGACTGCTCCCTCAACTATGTGTAAGTTGATTCTTCTCGTATGAGAGCTGCTATGGGGACTGCACCACCATCATTCTATTTCGCTTAGTCTTAGTTATTCTTTGAACTAGTCCCAAAACTAAAAAAAAAAAAATTGTACACTACCCCTTTCCACTTAAGTGTATATCACTTTATTTCTTCTTCAGGGTTGAGATATAGAGTAGAGAAGAGAAGAGAATAATGCAAAATAGTACTCTAACTTGACTTGCTTAAGTGACATGAGATAGATCCAATTTTGGCTTCACCTCTTAATGATAATAAGAAAGAAAAACACAAAAAATTAAAGATGGAACAAAATTACTTACCCAAAATGAAAAAAAAAAGGGCAAAATAAGAAGGGCAAAAAGGTAAAGACATAGCATGCCAAATGAGACCTAGTCGGTGTGGAAGTTTGATAGGTTGAGAAGGGCAAAATAGGAATGAGACTTAAACTAAAGTACATAGCAACATACGTTGTGCTTCTCAAATTTCCAATTCAACTCGTCTCTCTCTCCCTCTCTATCTCTCTCTCTCAGAGAGAAGTCTCAATATAATCCATCCTAACAGCCCACAACAGCATAAAAAAGAGCAGCACAACAACCTTCTCTCAATATAAGAATGGCAAGAGGAGATACATAAAAACAAAAACAAAAGGTGGTAGATGCATGAGCCACAAACACTGTTTACACGCACATACAAATCTCTTTCTCTCTCTCCAAACATACTTACCACCTTCCCTTTCTCAAATCCTAATCCCCTTCTTTGCCTTTTTTTTTTTTTTTTTTTTGTTTAAAAGATTTCAACCAAAACCTCTACCTCTCTCTCCTCGGTTTCTACGCTCCTTCAACCACCACCTTTTATTCTCTGTCTCTCTCACAGGTACAAACAATGACTTTATTTATCTCTCTATAATGGGTGGTTTCTTGCCTTGTCTTGGCTTTTTATTATTGTACATGACTGGCTGCTCTACTCTCAAGTCTTTGTTTGAGTCATCACAATTCTGCTTTGCTGGGTTTAAACGCCAAGGTCTTTTTTTTTTTTTTTTGAGTAATTTTTTTTTTTATAATTATTATTATGATTGTAATATCATCTTGGCTTTGTGGGTTCTCTTGATTATTTGTTCTTTCTTGTTTGAACGTGTATTTGGGTTTTATTTCTATGTGGGTTTGGGTCTGTGTTTGCTGTTCACCTTCCATGAAAGGTGGTAGGTTGGTGGGGTTGACTTAGTTTCCAAGGAGAGAGACTTACAATTATTTTCCAAGAAACACTTTGGGTAGTTTACTTTGTTTAACATAATGAGTATTCTTGTTTACTTTATGCCAATTATGAATGATTTTTGTACTCTATTTTAATTAACTCTTAGCTTGGCTTCATGTCACCTTGTCAATGGATTAACTTTTTTAACCGGACCCAAACGGGGTTGATACAAAAAATTCATAGAACGTTCTGGGTTTTGGTTGCTTCTCATTTTAATCACATCTACCAATGTTTGGTCAGGTATGTTTGTAAATATCAATCATGTTGTTTCTTAAAGTTACTCAACTTATAACTACATATCAAATCAAAGCCACACTTGGGTTTTTAGTTCAAATTTGATGGGATCCATTCTTAGATTTTTCATTGATTTTTTTTTTTTTTTTGTTTTAACCGGGCGTTGAGATATTTAGCTGCTTTATTTGTGAATTGGAACAAGCTAACAAACACAAGTATTAATTTGGTGCTGAGTCCTGGTTTGCTGGAGACATATTAGTTGTGTACAAAGTAGTCTAGCCTTACATTGTGAATGTTTTTATTCTAATGTCAATTGACCTTGGAACTTTGCTTAATATAAATTTTGTTTTCCAGATTTTCTCAGTCTTTCATGCTAAAAACATTCAACAAAATTCTTTCCAGGCTAATCTATTCATTGAACTCTCAAGTGTGCCTCAAATGAATAGAGTTTAGGTGCATTGAGCCAAAGATATTGGTTGTGTCTGTATATACAGTTTCTTTATCTTATAAGTTGACTTGGGAAGTGCAAATCTTCTGATGTTGTTTTATATAGCTACCTACATTTTCTTTTTAATACTGTTCATTATTCTATGTTGTGTTCTTTTGAAGATATACTATATCGATCATAATAATTTTTATTTTGTAACTGGTTGTTATCTGAAATTCAGTTTCTTACGCATCTTTGTTTGGCCTAAATTTTGTCATCCTAGCTGCACAGGAATATATGTTAAAGGACATCAACTAATTATTGTGCATTGTAGCATTATTTGGACTCATCATGGTCAGTTTAAGACGGCGTAAGCTTCTGGGACTCTGCGCTGGTAAGCATTACCTGAAATGTGCTGCTATAAAAAAAAGTGCTCTAATTGAACCTTAGCAGTTTGCTAGACAATACACACAAAGATATGCATAAATTGTTTTTTCTGTCTCTTCGACGATCAATGGCTATCCCTTTTAAGTAATATACAATTTAACCAAGCTTAAATAATTGCTATATTCACCAAATTTGCTGTGTCTTTGCAGGAAAAAGTTCTGTCTTGGCTCCACATCCTAAGAATTCTGAAAATGTTACTGTTTCTGAGAACATGAACCGCAATGTAAGACCTAGTGTGCATCCTATTCCATCTGATGATATCAACAAACTGCAGGGGGTAAGAAAGTAGTTTGATAAATGATAATAATAATCACATGCTTCATGTGAAACATGCACTGATACGAGATCATTGCCATTTTGTATGACCTTGACATTTTTGTAAATTTTTTTTTTTTTGCATCAATTATGGTTTTGTATCTTATATTTGTTGATTGTTGCTAATGCCTTCAGAGCACAAAATTTGAAGCATCTGTATGACGGGTTGGAATGGGGTTTGAAAGTGAAATTTTTTGTCTGCTAAGTAGAAACGAAGCTCATAGCATTGTGTAGTTGTTTGCATCCAATTCCTCTCCAATAAGAATCTCTTGAGATTCATATTAATATAAGTAATGAATTATGGACCAGGATCAAACATTTTCTATTGCATAAATTGCTACACAAGTTGTACAACATTAGACAATGCATTTTCAGTTGTTGGATGCATTAGACATTATATATAATAATGTGTATTGTAGACAATGCATGCCAAATGCAATCTCAATTGTTAAAGTGCTCTAATTGAACGGTTAAAACTTACGTCAGAAGAAGAGGGTTTCCTAATTTAACTTATAACTAATAATGGGGAATGTCTCCTAAAATATTAGAAACTTGCTGTGCTGATATATCTGCATAATTTGATGCTTTAAATTGCTTGGCTAGTAACACACATATAACACATTTCTCTGTTTTGCTTAAGAGTTATGAATGCATTATTCTGTGAAAACTGGTTGGTATTTATGGTTGTTTGGGTAATTATATGATAGCAGTTTGTCATTGTTGCATTACTTAGCCATCTTATATTGGGGTAAGCTAAGAGATGGTATCCATTAGGAAAAACTAAGGTGGAGTTGGATCTTGGTACTCAATATATTCGCTTTCTATTAAAGTCATTTTAGCAAAATGGCATTATCATTGTTTGAGGGTTAAATTTTTTTATGGAAAGCAAATAGGGACATGTAGATGGTAATGATTCATTTTCTCTTTTCCCCTATACCTGCAAGTGTGCCTGGATTTATTTTGTTAATTTAGAGGAAGGGTGGTGAAATGGCCATCTCATTTGCTAAGACTGAAATTCTGGATATAATGAGTCTCTCACTGGTTGACACTTGGTCAATCAATTGCAGACTAGACATCCATAGTGTCCAAAGAAGTTCATTTTTATAATATTGTTATTCGTGGCTGGAATCACAGAACTGTTACAGTTGTCAAACTCAAAGGTTCTGGGAGTGCCTTTGTGCTTGCCCTATTGACCAATTGTTCTCTTGATTTTGTAGTAACTTTGATCTGAAAGTAAAAAACACCATCTTTGTTTTAAATGACTGGTTTTTGGCAAATAAACTTGAGATTCCATTCCATCATTCTTACTGTCTCTGGTTGATTTAATTGACGTCTGCAAAGATATAAATCAAATGCATTTCTCCTTCAGTAAACCCATTAAAAGAAATTTCAGGTGATTGTTATTACATACTGCAATTATGTAAAATATAAGTAGTAAGTTGCATGAGTTGTAGGTTATCTACATATCTTTATAGTTACTTACATTAATATTATGAAATGCTATTTCTCAGAAAGCCATTTCAAAAGGACTTGGTCCATCAACTGTTTCTGGTTCAAGCACACCAGAAGAGCAGAATAATCAACCAAAAGAAGAGCCTTTTCAATCATTTTCAGGTTTGTCAGTTAGATGATTTTTTTATGCATAATATTCTCCATTGATAATGACCAAGTGAACACATTATTTATAACTGCCTCTGCAAAGGTCATTATTTTCTTTCAGTAACTATTCGTCATTACACATTGTATTAATAAAATTTCTATATTATGTCTCTATCTTTCTCTCCCTTTCTTGTATGCAAACACTCAAATAAAAAAAGGTTAAAATCTTTCAGGTGTCAAATTGTAATTACAGCTCCAGGAATTGTGCTGAATGACCAATTCATATATTTATTTCTCCATTTAAAATATTGGAGTCGATTCCCTGTAATGACATGCCTACAAACTAGAGCCCCTTCTGCATGTCATTTATTCCTAACCAGATGTAGTTTTCTAACTTTACAATTCAAACTTGCATTCGATGATTGAGCTGCTACTAATATTTGAAAAAGAAATTGAGAAATCTCTTGGACTAACAGTTATTCACTGATGATACTGTCATTATTATTAAGAAGCCATCTGTACAAATACTAAATGAATTATTGTTATTATTATTACTTTTTTTCGATACACTCAATCAAACTATTGGTTTTGGGATTTTGAGAGGAAGCATGTTTCTAAATCAGTAGATATCCCTTGCATGTGTTAAGGAGGAATACTTTTGAAAATTCTATGTTTTATGATGCAAAAGAACCGCTAACACCAAAACATTTTCTGAAAGATCTAAACAGTGTCTCACAGTTACAATGGAGATGGCAATACTCTAGGAGTATAATGTAGCATGTCCTAACTAGTATGAAAGCATATTCATTGAATTGTTAACATAATCTTTAGCTGGAATTCAGCTGGAAATGGAGAAGTCATTCCAGCCAATCTCTTTCACTGTCTTTATGAGCTGCTCTGTTGTTTTACCTTAGTAACACTCTTAGACATATGAAATAAGATAATCATTGTAGGTCTCAACTTCTGCTCACATTTGTTTCTCTAAATTTAGCATAACAAGGTACGTAGTGTAATCAATGCTGGGAAGCTTTATAACCTATCAGTAAGTTGTAGCCAGTTCATGCTTAACTTAATAAAATGCGTCAGGTTGGTCGTCTGTTTACATGTCAAGCTATCATATAGTCATCCTTTGTGTCATATTGAGTCATATCCCCAATAAAATGCGTCAGGTTGGTCGTCTGTTTACATGTCAGGCTATCATATAGTCATCCTTTGTGTCATATTGAGACATATCCCCAACAGATACTGTCATTATGAATTACCTCATTGTGAATTTAGTTAAGATGTTATGGAAAACCATTACCTTGAAATAAGAGATTGTATCAGAACTATTGATTGGAGATCATTTGGTATTTGAGAACATGCTATTATTGAAGTTCAACTACTGAAAAACGTGAATGTGCAAGTAAACATGGTCGATTAGTCATCTTCTCTCTTGTATCTAAGTTCTTGACTATCTGGAATTTCTCATTCTGATTTATCTTGGATGGCTGCTTAGATGGATTTTAATTTGTCTTTGTGGTGTGTACAAGATCAACTTGAGTAGGAAGAAACAATCAATTTGAAGTTGCCTTTTGTTTACAGAGTGTGTATTGATTGGGAGTAACATAAAAACTTTGGGGAGAACAAGGTAATGGTTAAATGTTTAGTTTAGTTTCTTGAGGTCCAAAAGTTGCCAAAATCATTTTCTTTTAGTGGCTTTCTAAATCATGAGAGCTTTGTGACTGTCCCATTTTTATCACTTGTATTAATTGTGCTTCAGTTCAGTTTATGGGTTGTTTCGCTTTCAGTTAACCATATTGCTTATACATAAATTTCATCTTCCTTCTTATGACGCTTTCTTTTTTTTTTTTTTTTTTTCCTTTTTAATTAATATGGAAGAAACAGAATCTAATGTTTCTCTGAACCAATGTCATATTTCAGCACTTACAGATGGTGTTGTGAATATATTGCTGTTAGGGTTTCTGTCTGTCAAGCATCAATGTACTAAAGCTACTATATGAATATGATTGTTCCATTTGCAGGATTACCAATCAAACGCCGAAAGCGACATAGAAGGAAGCAAGTTCAAAACCAGGAACCATGTTTAATGAGAGGTGTCTACTTCAAAAATATGAAATGGCAGGCAGCAATAAAAGTGGACAAGAAACAAATTCACTTGGGAACTGTTGGCTCACAAGAAGAGGCTGCCCGTTTGTATGATAGGTAAGAAAGTTAATTTAATCAAGCTTATAATGACAATCATTATATCAGTGATTGTTATTCCATGAAAATAAACATGGGCTCTAGTACTAGTTTCACATTGCTATTGTGCAGCATATACAAGGTTTTCACAGTAGACATGCTTAAGAATTTGTACATGTATTGCATATATACGTTTGAGTGAGAGCATGTAGGTTGATGTGCATGACTTTTTCTTTGTACTTTTTAATAAAAGAATGTTTGCTGTATATAAAAAAGGAAAGAAAGAAGTATTCATCTTATTATTGTTACTGAAAATAAGATCTTGATGTATGGTCACTGCTTGAACATTTTCTTTGGGCTTTCAAAATTAAGTCAATTGAATTTATATTATTGTGAAGTATATTCTCTTCCTAAGATTCTGGACATTGTTTTGTGCTAAGATTTACCACTCAGTGGTTGCTTTCGAAATTTCTATAGTTGGCAGCAAAACTGCTATTGTTGCATCTAAGAGTTTTACATGAAAGATGTGACTATAGGTTTTGGGAAATGAAACAAGGGATTATTTAGGGGCTGTTAATTGGAAGATGGGATGGGAGAGAAATTATGAATTTGAATCATTGTAGAATTTATTTGACCAATCTTAGCATGTAATGGGGATAAAGTTGTTCTCCTCTAAGACCAGCAAAAAAAAGTTAGTAAAATGTATATGCAATGCATAAGAATATAAGACCTGATGTCTCCTTGTGATTAGCTTACATGTGCATGAATGTGCTAATGTATTTCCGTGTAATTTAAAGCTAATGCATTGCTAGGAAAGATGTAAGAGGGAAATTTTCCCCATTGGATTCGTTGGGCATTCTAAAGCTTTCAGCGATTAGGCATCTATTGTATCATCTGCTCTCAAGTTACTTCATGCAAGTAATTATCCATCTCGTTCTCTTCTTGCTTAGGTGGTTAAGTGAATAGAACGGAAAAAGTATAACTGGTTAAGCGAAAAAAAAAAAAAGAAAGAGAGAGAGAATATCTTAATTTTTCAATAAAAATTATAGATTTCTTTTTGGTCTGGGGGGCCTGGCCCCTGTGGGTCCTCCAGCTCCGCCACTCGCAATTCCCAACATAGTATTTAGATCTAGTTCTAAATATGAGATCCTCAGTTCAAACTCCCATGTTGTTGTAGTTGACTATTTGTAGGTCCTTGTGATCAGCCATTGATCTGCATGTGAGGGGTTGTTAATGTACATAATATTATTATTTGGACCCTTCTCTGCATGTTTAATCATTTGAGTCAAGCATAACCTTACATCATATTAAAATCAATTTCACCTGGAGGTCCTGAGTTTGAGTGCCCGCATGATTTATGTATGTTTATAATCTTGTTCCGCATGATTTATGTATGTTTATAATCTTGTTCCCGCATGATTTATGTATGTTTATAATTTTGTTCTCTATGTAAATCTAACAGTATTCATAGATATATATAAACTCATAGTTTTTTCCGAATGTATGCAGAGCCGCTTTCATGTGTGGGAGGGAACCCAACTTTGAGCTCTCAGAGGAGGAGAAACAAGAACTCAGGAAGTTCAAGTGGGATGAATTTTTGGCTTACACTCGTCGTTCAATCACTAATAAAAGTAATGCATTTCTTTCCATGCTTAATCATGCTGTGTATCAGAATTGTCCTCCAGTAGGTGTGTCTTAATGGATATGGCCTTGATGTTAATTTCAGAGTTCAAAAGAAGACTGGGCGCTGGGTCACATAAGAGGCCTGAATCTCCAATGGAGAACAGTGACTGGGACAGCAAACAAGGGGTCAACGGCTTCTCGGCTTCAGAAGAGGCAGGACCAGACTCGTCAGCCTCTTGAATAAGATGATTTAGTAAATGAGGCTCAACTGTTCTCCAACATTTCAGTTCCTAGCTGACTAGCCTTCAATTTTTTCTTGTATAAAGGCCCCTATTAGGGCAAATCATATGGTAGATCACAACAGTCAGTAAGCAGAGATTTATAGGCTTAATGCAATAAAGAGTTAAGGTATTAGATAGTTACAAAATCACCAGCATTCTTAGATTCTGCAAGTGAAAAGCTGGAAAATTCAATTTTATGAAAAACTCTGCTAAAAGAGAAATATAAAATATGAGAGAAAAAGAGTTTTATGGGTTGGTCCAATGGCACGGTACCTTTGCTTGCTGTTTGTCAGTGAGTGGCAGGTTCAAACTCATGACATCATAAAAATTGATTAATTTTTCTACTAATATGTGTGGTGATTTCTCATGATTTTAGGAGCAATATTTCGGGTTACTTGTTAGAATCCTATTATTTAAGGTCTTGATGCTCATTTGATCTAGCATCAAGGGGTCAAAAAACAAAAAAAACCAAAAAGATAAGAATGAGAGAAAAAGCCTTTGGTAAGGGTATAGAGAGGAGACTTATGTTGTACATTTCATGAAAAACTCTGCTAAAAGAGAAATATAAAATATGAGAGAAAAAGAGTTTTATGGGTTGGTCCAATGGCACGGTACCTTTGCTTGCTGTTTGTCAGTGAGTGGCAGGTTCAAACTCATGACATCATAAAAAATTGATTAATTTTTCTACTAATATGTGTGGTGATTTCTCATGATTTTAGGAGCAATATTTCGGGTTACTTGTTAGAATCCTATTATTTAAGGTCTTGATGCTCATTTGATCTAGCATCAAGGGGTCAAAAAACAAAAAAACCAAAAAGATAAGAATGAGAGAAAAAGCCTTTGGTAAGGGTATAGAGAGGAGACTTATGTTGTACATTTCAACTGTAGCGAGTAGCCTATGAAGTAATTAAGTTTTCATTCATAAAAGAAATTAGTTACCTCAGTTCCTCAAAATGAAGTATTTTAATACCGAATTCCCTAATACAGTTGAATTAACAGGCCACTAAGCTGATGCTTGGAATAATTATACAGGAGTGGAGTTGTACCGAGTTACTCTAAATTAGAGATGGCAATTGTCAATACAACATAAAATTAGTTGATTCAGATTGAACTTTGTTAGGTTTGGATCATTTGTGATAGCAACACATTAACGATTTACTTCTCATTGAAATTTTACTTTTAAATATATTTTCAGTGGAATTCATACTATAATTTATTATTTTTTGGAAAGGTTTCACATAAATCCTTAATTTTGGATGAAATATTACTTTATCAAATGTCTTTGTCAAATTAACAATTTTGACTCTTATTTTATAAAAAATTTATCACTTTAGTACTTCTATTCATCATATGTTAGTCAAACATAATGGTATTATGGTAGGTCTGTCCTAATGTGCAGTGTTTTTCAGGATAGGTCTGTCGATGTGTCATAATGGTATTCATCATATGTTAGTCAACCTATTTATTTTATGGATCTAGCATGTTAACCTGTTAATTTGGACCAACTAAGAAATAATCCAAATTTAATTTGTGACTTTTGTTTTTGTCATTTCACTATGTTGTGTCAATAATTACCACCCCGACTCCATGCTCTTCTTAGTAATAAATTTTTGGGAAAACTTTATTTTAGTCCTTAAGGTTTCAAAAAATATCAAAATTTTAAATATATTTTAGAAACAGTTCTTTTAGTCCCTAACTTTTTCAAAATTCTTCAAAATAGTTCAAACTGTTAGTCAATTAACGGTCAACGATGACAGAAAACTTGGATGGAAAGGGTAAGATAGTCTTTTCACGTAAGAGATTAAGACTATAAAAATTTAAAATAATTTAAAAAATCAAAAATTACTTATGAAAAAAATTTAAAAAACTGAAAAAAAAAATTGATTTTTTTTTTAAAAAAAATCTGGATTCAAACACATGGTTTGATTGTTCATCAAACCCCTTTTACTAACATCATCAACAACCCACTTCATCAGCATTATCAACAACTCCAGAGTCTTCAACATCATCAACAACATCACGGCATCATTTCCCGCAACAACAACATCAACAACAACATTAAGAAAAATAAATAAAATTGTTTATCAAAAAAAAAAAAAATTCAAAACGTATGAACTGATAACAGTTTCTGAGTTCGGTCGAACCCAGAATTCATCTGGGTTCGACCATCTGGGTTCGACCGAACCCAGAAACTCTTCATCTAGGTTCATGAATATGAGTTACTCTTCATCTGGGTTTGATTGAACTCTTTCATCTGGGTTCGATCGAACCTAGTTGAGCTTCATCTGGATTCGATTGAACCCAAACCCAGAGCAACTCTGGGTCTAGGTTTAATTGTACTGAATAGCCCCTCGAATGTCATCCATGATCTAGTTCGTAGGTCGATAACTCCTCCATTTTTGCACCTGGTTCGCACGTCAACCGCTCCTCCATTTTTGCACCTGCTTTGACCACTCCACGGTCTAGTTCGACGATCTAGTGCACACCAGATCGTGGATGATTTGGTTCGCATAAGATGGTTCACGATCTAGTTAGATCGTGAACCATCTGGTGCGATGTGGTTCGCACCAGTCGTCGAACCAGATCGTGATCTGGTTTGGCGATATGATTTCTCTTTTTTTTCTAATTTTTTTTATTTTTTTTAACAACTAATATGGTTTAGCTTTATTTTGTAACTAGATTATATTTTTTTAATTTGATTTTATATCATGGACATGTGTCAATTTTTAATTTGAAGAAAGATATGTAATATTTTGATTTCATTGAGTGTAAAATGATCATTTTAAGTGATAAAGGGCAATTAAGTTTTTCCATTTTTCTGTTTGGTTTGAGTATCGGTTGATTGACGGTTTGGACTATTTTGAAGAGTTTTAAAAAGGTTAGAGACTAAAAGAGCTGTTTCCAAAAGATGTTTAAAATTTTGATATTTTTCAAAATCCCAGGGACTAAAATAAAGTTTTTTCTAAATTTTTCTTATTGTTTTATTTTTAGTTTTTTTTTTCTTTTTCGTCGAATGCTTATATACTTAGTCTTATACATTTTTATTTTTATTTTTAATATAATTTATGAATAAACTTACAAAATTTTTATTCTTTTTCGAACTTTTATTTATATTTATTTTTATATGATACCTTTACAATTAAAGGTCGACTAGGAAAGATCAAATTCCCCCCTTTACAAGCATGACCCTAGTCCCCAGTAGTAACTCCCACCGTAGGGAAGGGGTGGTCTTTCCATACTTGCAAGATTTTATAGACAAAGGTAAAATTAAAACCTATATCACATATATATATATAAGACTTATCACATATGAAAAGAAAAACACATATCCACTTAAATAAGAGTAAATATTATAAATATTATAATTTTTTAACTTTCAAATTATGTAGTGAACTAATTGGACACAAGAGCAAAACTGTATTATTATAATTTTTTGTTAGAATTGAATGTTACATAATTAGTTGAATTAACAGCATTGATGATTTGTTTTTAGAAAATAGTGACCGAAGTTACCAACAGAGTGAAATTTGTGACAAGTGTCACGCCCAAAAAGTGAAAATTGTACACGTCCTAGATTGAATAGATAATATCCTGAGAAAATGTATTTAGCATTTCTCAAGTTATTAACATGACAAAGACGATAAAAAGTGACATTTTGTCAAAAAACTTGGATCTGTGAGCATTATTCCCTTAATTATAGTTAGGGGAAAAAATACTGACCCCTTTGATGTTTAGGCTACATACATTTATATTGAAAGGTTTGTATGTTATGCACTGTCACCCCTACATACATTTATATTGAAAGGGTTGACAGTGCATAACAAACAAACCTTTCGATATATATTAAATAATTTTTTTGTCTCTGCTTGTAGCTATTGGATACGGCTTTCAATCGGCCAAAACTATATTATGTTTTTACTAGTATTGATTACATTGACCACTGATCATAGTGGAATATCATAAACCTTTTATTGTTGTTAATTTCATAAAAAAATATATATATATATATAAAAATCTAATTAATTTTACATATCCAACACTATAATTTTGTTACTTCTTATTTTAATGTTATTGAATATTTTAATGTTTTAATTTTGGGTCAGTGATGGACTATTTTAATATTTTAATTTTGGGTCTAATTGATCCAACCACCAACTCCTTAAGGCTTACGGGTATTTTCGATATTTTCTTAGTAAAATTTTTTCAAACTATTGGAAAATGTTTCATCTTAACGGTAATAGTGTATAATATCCAAACCTTACCATCTAAGTGTAACTAGCCCAAACTTCAAGCGGGTCAGTGTAATGTCCCCATTTTATTTATTAGGTGGGTTTAGTTTATTGAAATTGTGTAATTGAATTTGAAAAAGCGATTATTGATGGTAATTTTCTACAAGTAAATTTTGAAATACCACCAAAAGTGTCGCATAATTACCGTGACCTAATTATTAATAGGTTACCCCTCGTATTGTAATGGTAAAAATCATCTTAATATGGGCCCAGTGGACAAACAAATTGAAAGACCCAATATAGCAGCCTAATTGTTGGGCCCATAACTCGTTCCAAATGGAGTCCAGAATCCAAAAGCCCGAGACCAAAGGCAAACGGTCGGACAGCTAAGACTCCTTTGATGAGGTTCGATCACATTAAAGGAGGAGACAACTAATGCACGCAATTAAGGAGGGGCAACCGGTTTGAAGAGAGGATCTTTGCATTAAATGTAGAGGCAGGATCAAGGGTAAACAGATCTCTTGATCCCAGCTATCTTAATTCTTCTCCAATGGTCCACTTCCCACCTATAAAAAAGGGAGCAACCAGAAGTATAAGGGATCTAATTTTTGACACCATACTGTTACTTTGTTAAAATATTCACAAATGCTCAACTGAAATCACTTACTACGTTGACACTTGATAATTAGCTAAGAACCATCACATATCATAAACCATTGCCACACAACCATCTAATATCATCTTATAATCGCAGCAAATCATAACGCGTAAAAAGTCGTATGACATAATTACTACCACAAGTCGTACGTTTTACTTATATTAGGTAATATAGTATTTTAATTGGTTGTGTTTGGATTCCAATTATAATATACTAAGCTTAACAAATTGTATTCAAATCGACAAAAAAATAATAATAAATAAATAACTAATCGTTTGCAGTTAGGTTGATACGAACACAAACCCGTAACAGTGATGTGCCTATTCCATAAAACATTAATTAAGATGCTTTGGGACCATATGAAATAAGAGTATAACCGCAATATATGAAAATTTAATGTTAAAAGATAATTATAAAATGAAGTTATTGTTTTAAATTCTTAAAATTATTATTATATATATGTGTGCGTTTTGACATTAAAATAATTATATTTTAATTTTTGTGAATATTTGAATTGTAATTCAATGGTTATTATTATTATTATTTTTTAATGTAAGCAACATTGTTGAAATCAACAAGGCAACATGACCCATGAAATGAAGTCAATCAAAAGGTCCAGCCCAAAAGTGAAACGGGAGTTGTAGCAGTGAATAAGCATTGGATCGACCCAGAACCGCTTATAGTAAACTAGTTGATTATGCTTCAGACATGAAAATAAGAAATCAAATCAAATGTCTTCAGGCGATTCAAAACCCTTAGAAGGAGAGGCTCCATCATCATCATCACCCTCCTTATGGGGCGGCTGGAAGGAGCGCATCTTCGTTCCTACTCTCCTTGCAGGTCTCTATGTTGTTGTTGTCTGTCTTTTTTTTTTTTTGTCAATTTATTTTTTATGTGTGTATGGTAGGTAGTTTCGATTGAAAGTTTTAGAGTTGTGGGATCAGGTATTGCTGGTGGAGGAGTTGGTTTGGTCTCAAAGCATCGAAAATCTCTTGGCCTTGCTAATATATCCGCCACTTATGCAACTAATTTTTCCATTGTCACGGCTTGTTATTGCGGTATGTTTGCTTTTCTTTCTTTTTTCTAGCAAAGGGTATATTTTTTGAGGATACAAATTTTTAGTGGTTACTCATCCATAACGACCCTTCGATTGCTTCCAAGAGTTAAGAGTTGTTATTGATAGATAACATTACCCAACAAGTAAGGTAGCTATTGTTCCCTCTACTGGAATTAGATGCAAGATTTGTAAGGTTCTAGTGGTGAGATAAATTAATAATTGTAGTGTCATCTGCTTCTAAGAAAACTATAATTTTATTATTACAAATGAGCACATGAAAATCGGTACAAATTCTTGGTTTGAGAAATGGGCCTTAAAACAGTTTATTTCATTATAAATGCTTATCTACTGCCAGAATCCAAGCATGTGTATCAGGAGACTGAAAATAGAGTACATACCTGTTAGGACGTTGCGCTGATCCTGAGATGTATGGTTGAAGGACCGATATATATATATATATATATATTTCTTTGTGCATCAATTTACTTAATTAGAAACTTCAATGATATCTTTGATCTGCAGGAGCACGTGAATTTGTGAGAGCAAGTCGAAAAACAGGGTCTGATGATCTATTAAACTCAGCAATTGCAGGCTTTGGTAGTGGTGCTCTTCTTGGACGTCTTCAAGGTAAGTTGTTATGAATTCTCTCTCTCTCTCTCTCATGTCTGTGAATCTGATGATTTGCTTGGTCAAAAGCTATTTTGAGAGGATTCAGTTTGCTTGATTTCTGTGTGACCATAGCAATTCAGGTTTACAAATTCAGTTACTTTGATTTAACCGTGTTTTATGCTGAGAAGATCAATTTTGACTTGCTGTGTTATAGGACATATACTAGAGACTTTAACTGGACCTAAATAAAAAACTGTAGAACTAAAATCTCTGTCACCTTGTACTGTCCTTTCACATTGATTTCAGCTTTCCTGCTCGATTGGTTTATATATTCGGCCATTGGCATTGTAGGTGGTCAGCTAGGTGCACTACGTTACTCATTCATCTTTGCTGTTGCGGGGACAACAGTTGATTATGCTACACTCAGACTAAAACCTGTGTTGTGGAACTTGAAAGAATCTCAGAAGAAAGATAATTGGTTGAAGTTACCAGAGTGGTCGCCCATACAAGTACTTGATGAGGAAGCCCTTGCTGCAAAACGAGCTCGGGAAGAACAAGTATATGCTCAAAGGCTGGGTAAACTAAACAAAGAAGAATCTTAATAAATGTGCTTCTTTTTAGTTGAATTTTGTTTCACAAGTCTATATATATAAAAAATAAAAAATAATAAAAACAATGTTTTTAGGCACTTTCTGTTCAGCTGCTAGGGTGAACTTTGATGTTTGAAGGTGACTATGTTTTGGTTGGTCCTTTGTCAAAATTTTACCGAAAGGATCTGTGAGAATCACAAAAAGATTGTAAGGTGATGGATTGCGGCTTTGTTCGCTACCAGAAAAACTTGAGAATATTTGTCATAATAAATGAAGTTTTATTCTACTAGCTGATATAGCATCTTGGGTGATTAATGAAAATTAAAACTCCGTTTGGCACGCGAGATTGGAATAAAATGAAATGACATAGAATGAATTAGATTGGATTAGATTAGATTAAAAAATTACTCTCATGTTTGATAGAAAATGAGATTAGATTAAAATTATACCATATTATGTTTAGTATGGATTAAGATGAGATTAAAATAAAATAAATTAAAATATTTTATTATAAAACCTAAATTAAAATTAATTTTAAAAAAATTCTGAAAAACAAATAAAAATCTATCTTCATCCCATATCAAAAGAAAAATCCAGCCATCATCTATTGTAAAAAATAAATAAATAAATTCATCATCTGAAAAAACACAAACAGCCATCATCTATGTCAGGAGAAAAAAAAAAAAAAAAGAGAGAAAAGAGAAAAAAATCTCATGAACTTGGGAAATGGCAAAGACATGGGTAAGATTAAAGTTTTATTTCCTAAGTAGAGTGGGAATTGAGATGGGTTCGGAAATGAAAAATTCATTTCCTTCTCTAACTCCAAACATGGGATATAGGAGAATAAGAGAGAATGAATCTTAATCCCATCCTAAATTCAACGTACCAAACATACCCCAAGAGAGTTGTGAAGCTTCATATTCAGGCAATTTGTGGGCATCTACAGGATTATATGGCCAGTGACTGACGGTGACAGGGGCCATTAATTTGACCTTCAGTTGCACTCTCCCAATACACAAAGACTGGTCTTTCTATGAAAGAGATCCTATTGGCTATGAAGCTGCTCGTTTCAATTTAAACATCAGAAAATAGTAATGATATTTTTCATGCTTTTAGATGCATAATGGAAAGGTTGACTTTGGTATCAGATCTAGAACATAAAAAATGAGGATCAAATCAAATCATAAGGGGTACCTATATGTGACATCCCAAGTGCAGAATTTCTAGTATGAGTGTACAAATGTGGAGTCCAGTTTCTATCGGGCTAGTTGAGCTAAATCACAATACAGTCTCATAGCTAAGTCGTCAGCACAGTGGTGCTGGCCCAACAGTACTGGAGTTGGATTGCTTTGGCCAGGAGAACACTAAACTCCCCCCCAAAGGTGCATCAGCTTCTTTCCGAATATTATTTACCACTTCTCAGGGGTTAGGAAATGCAACAAAATGTAGCTGATACAGTTATTAACCGATCAAAGCATTTCATGGCCGGGAAATGAGTGTGAGCACTGGGAAAAAGTACTTCTGTAAGCCATTCATACCTTCTCAGGTTGGCTACATGCTCAACCACCACCCCAAATTTATGAAGTTTTTCTCAGAACTACATATTCGTTGACTTTGAAGAATTTTTCAAAAGCTAAAAAATCTTGTGAGAGACTGCTGAGTCTCTCCAATCTGACTACAATGAGAACATTGAAAAGCAGATATTATGTCTGGACAAGGATTGCAACTTCTGCTACCATTTACAAAAAAATCAAGTTAAAAAGTGAGCAAAATTAATGACATAACTAAGGTTCAACCTACTAGTTTACAGGTTTCCAAACAGGGTTCCAGAGGCAGAGATCACCCAGACGCTAGCCCACAATTCACAACAATCATACGAAAAGAATGCAATCTGCCATGTTTCCATATCACGATTCACAGATGGACTGCAACTCAGATGATCGGTGTGAAGGAAGTACTCTGATGTTTTCATGATGTTATGAAAGCAGTGAGACCAGCGACACAAACTCCAATGTTACCCGGCCCTTGGACCTTGTGTTGATCACAAAGTGTTCTGGATATTTTCTCAGCAACATAAGCAGGCCATACCATGGTTTTTCCTTGGATTCAGGACCCGGCCAGTCCTCAGATGTGAGATACCTCCTCACTCGAGTATGATGCCAGACATTACTATATTGCTCCACTAACTTAACAAGAAGAAAAACACTTCAAACAATTAGAAAACTACAGACTTCCAAGGTTCAGACATCATAGGATTAGAGAACCTTCAATAGAAAAAAATAAATAAATAAAAAAGAAAAGAAAAGAAAGCAAAATATAGCCCATATAATAAGCATTCTTAAATTATGAATTGTTGTGTAAAGAGAGATTAGTAACTCTCAGACATCCAGCTGCAGATTCCAACCTTATAGTAGCAAGTATACATATCGTTGATCAAATCTGAGACCAGAACAGTTAAAGCATTAATGATAACATGCACCCATGCATTGGTGCTTTGTAGGGCTTGCTCTGAAAATAAAATGTGTGACTGCATCAGAAAATACTTCTAAAGGAAACTACATTTCATGGTAGATGTAGCCCACCAGCCAAACCCAACCTTATGATCAATTCTCAATGAAATCATAACCAATCAGAGGTCATAAGCCATAAGTTCAAAATGACTCAACTTAAATGCTATACAACTTCGGTAGGGCAAAAATAAAAAAAAAGATTGCAGTGAAACTTCTAGTATTAATCATACAAATATCAACATGCCAATCGGAAAAATGCACCATGTAGTGAGCTTCATTTGAGAAGGCATTTGGCAAAAATCTTCATTTGTAATAGATATTGTTGAAAAATTTTTAAGACAACCAAACAAACCACACCATTCTTATCCTGGATAATTTGTTGCATGTGGAATTCAACAAGTGAATATCAATTGAATGACATAGGTTTATGAAAAAAGAAAAAAAAAAAAAAGGAAATGCCCTTATGTCAAAATACAACCAATACTTGCATGTTCCAGAAATTCATACAAAAGCATGAGATTTTTCCATAAATTATAAGGCAGACTAACATTATATACGTTTCCAAAGTACCAATTCAGGATAGTTGATTTAAAACAAAACAAAATAAATATATAACAAAAAGCAAAACAAAACAAAACAGAACTAACCTCAGAATAAAGTTTTTCCATAGGCATCCATTCACCAGGACCACAAAGATCAGAGAGGACAGTAGCTACAGATGATACCACATCCTTTTCTTCCAACTGCAGAAGTTGCTGATTGTCAGATTCACGATCAATCCTTGATCTTCCCTCTGCCTTCTTCTCTGCAGGAATTGGATGTTAGAACAAGCCATAAAAGAACACATATCAGACCAGGAATCAGATGTTATAACAAAACCATCAAAAGCATATGGTGTACAAGACCTATGTGTCTCCTCAAAGTGTTAAGAAAAAGGAGGAGCAGAAATGAACGCAAAAGACAAGCACAAAAGAATAGCACATTAACCCCCTAAAGAAACAAAGATTCGAGCCATTTACTTAAATATCCATTAAGCCATTTTACATCCAACTAGCATGTCATATTTCAAGGAAAAGGATACCATCTCCAAATAAATTCATCACATATAACCAGGAAGTTGTTCTAAATTGAAAATTTTCATAACTATGAAACAAAAAATCGAACTTTACATATTTATAATCTAAGAAAGGATGTAGGACACTTTAGGAAAATTGTTATACTAATAGAATTTCCAACTTCGGTAAATTAGTATTTTATTTTGATTTATTTTATTTGGAATTGTTTAGGCTGTTTCACTATTTTATTTAGAATTGCTTAGATTGTATTAATTTTTCAAAAGTATTTTAATAGTATTAGAATTAGATTATTATAAAACGCAAATTTTGTCATGGATTCAACTGTTTATCCCTTTCGCTTCATCAAGTGGTCTCTGAGCAACTGTTTACAGCCTACCTGCTGATGGAGCACGGCAATACTGGGGCCAACCATTTTGCCAACAAAGATTTGAGGATGATGGCAATAGCAACAGAAATTGTTACTGTCATCAAAGACTGAATGCAAACTTGACTTTGATATGAAGAAGAAATTGTTACTAAGGAAGAACTTGGGATATTCAAAAGAAATAAAGATTTGATCCGTCAAAAGATGAATGGATTTATGAGTTTGAAAATAATGAAACTCATGGTTTAGAAATTAGAAATAGAAGCAAAAGTAAATGATTTGAATTTTTCAAGGGAGATTCAAAGATCCACATGTATTTTCAAAATGGACTCCTAAAAATTATTTTTGTTCGTTTAGATTTTGAAGATCTTATATTTTACCATTTGCAAAATATTTGTTCATGTTCACAATTGATAAGACTGATCTATCTCAAACATCATCAGCCAAACAATAACGCCAAACTCATCACTCGAGGACAAGGTTCTTTTAAGAGAAAGTGTCTAATGTAGGGCAACTTAAAAAATTTTCTATATTATTATGATTTAACGTCTTTTTATTTTATGGAATTTGTTTCCTACTTTATTTTAAATTGTTTAGGTTGCATACCTATGTCATTTAGAATTGTTAGGTTGTTCAATTTTTCTGAAAGCATTTGAGTAAGTATTAGGATTACTTTTAAGGTGCATTTATTGATTGAGAATGAAAATTTAAAAAAAGAAAAGAAAAATCACAAAAGCTCCAAAGCTCACTAATGGTGCTAGACACAAAAAAGTCGTTAAAATTTTGCTTATATATGAGAAGAAAAACACCTTAAGTGTCCTAAAGACTTCTTAAAAATACTATAACCTTTTGAAAAGAATGAAACTCGTGGTTTAGAAATGGAAGAGAAAGTAATTGATTTATAGGTTCTTCCAAGGAAATCCAAAGAACCACATATTTAAGAAAGGGACTCTTTAAATTATTTTTGTTTGTTCGGATTTTGAAGATCTTATTTGTTATCATTTAAAAAAAAAAAATATATATATATATATTCGATCATGTTCACAACTGACAGACCAATTTACCTAAAACATTATTTGTCAAACAGTAATGCCAAACTCGTCATTGAGGTCGAGTTTCTTTTAAGAGCCGTTTTTTGATGTAGGACAACTTAGAAAAATCCCTATTTTATTATGAGTTGATGTCTTTTAATTCTATAGGGATTTATTTTCTGTTTCATTTGGAATTGCTTACGTTGTTTTCCTATTTCAATTAGAATTATTTAAATTGGTTTACTTTTTAGAAAGGTATTTTAGTAGCATTAGGATTAGATTAAGGCGCATTTAGTAATTGGAAATGAAAATGAAAGGAAACATGTCTACCTAAAAAGGCTAATTTAATCCGGATTTTGTTAAGCATGTGCAAACATGTCTGTCGAAAAAGGCTATGAGCATGTTCAACTGAGCACGTTCAATCGAGCAATTATTCATTTCTAATGTATTTAATGGATTTTGTTAAGCATATGCAAACATGTCTATCTGAAAAGGCTATAACCAAGTCAAATCGAGCAAGTCGAACCGAGCAAATTCAACCGAACAAGTTCAATTGAGCAAGTTCAACCGAACAAGTCGAACCAAGCAAGGCATGCTTACATTTTGTTTTAGGAAAGTATTTTAATGGTATTAGGATTATATTAAGGCGCGTTCAACCAAACATTTTGTTTTAGGTTGTTTTCCTCTTTAGGAAGGTATTTTAGTAGTATTAGGATTAGATTAAAAGCACATTTAATAATCGGGAATGAAAATGAAAGGAAAGATGTTTACCTAAAAGGGCTAATTTAATCGGGATTTTGTTAAACATGTGCAAACATGTCTATCTAAAAAGCCTATGAGCATGTTGAACCGAGCAAATTCAACTAAGCAAGTTCAACCAAGCAATTATTCAATTCTAATGTATTTAATTGATTTTGTTAAGCATATACAAACATGTCTATTTAAAAAGGCTATAAGCAAGTTGAACCGAACAAGTTTACCCGAGCAAGGCGTGTTTACATATTGTTTTAGGAAAGCTTTTTAATGGCACTAGGATTAAATTAAGACGCGTTCAACCGAACATTTTGCTTTAGGTTGTTTTACTTTTTAGGAAGGTAGTTTAGTAGTATTAGGATTAGGTTAAAACGCATATTTACTAAATAGGAATGAAATTAAAAGAAACATGCCTACCTAAAAAGGCTTTGGGCATGTTGAACCAAACATGTTCAACTACGCCAATTCAACCAAGCAATTATTCAGTTTTAATGTATTTAATGGATTTTGTTAAGCATATGCAAACAGGTCTATCTAAAAAGGCTATGAGCAAGTTGAACCAAGCAAATTCAACTGAACAAAGTTCAATTGAGCAAGTTCAACCGAATAAGTTAGACCGAGCAAGGCGTGTTTACATTTTGTTTTAAGGAAGTATTTTAATGGTATAGGATTAGATTAAGGCGCGTTTACTAATTAAGAATGAAAATGAAAGTAAATCACAAAAACTCGATAGCTTTCTTATGGTTTTATACGCATAAAAAAGTGTTAAAAAATAAAACCCCCAAATGTCCAAAAGGCTTCTAAAACCACTAGAACTTGTGGGAATCTTCCGGTGTTTCCAATTAAATAAATAAACACCAATCTTAAAAAGATTTCCAAATTTGAACGTTGTTAGTTGATTTTAAGCATGAAAACTTATGATTAGACATATCAAATCCGAATGAAAGAAATTTCAATCATGCTTGAGGTTGCTTAGAAAAGCTTAAGCCCACAAAAGAGAAAGAAACCTAAGAACATACTTTTAAGCCTCAATACATTAGAAATTCAAACTAATTAGAAATGTTTATACTTACATCTTGTGTGTCTTGAATGGATTGAGTTCCGATCTTGAAGAAATTCTAACTCTATTTGATGATCACAAAATTGACAACTTATCAAATTATAACAATACATAATTGTGATTGTAAATCCAATTATTTATTCCTAATGTGTCTGATGGATTTTGTTAAGCATGTGCAGACATATGTCTATCTAAAAAGGCTATGAGCCAGTTGAACCGTGGAAGTTGAATTGAGCAAGTTGAACCGAGCAATTTGAACCAAGTAAATTGAACCGAGCAAGTTGAAATGAGCAAGTTAAACTGAGCAAGTTGAACCGAACAATTTCAACCAAGCAAGTTCAATCGAGCAAGTACAACTGAGCAAGTTTAATCAGGCAAGTTCAGTTGAGCAAGTTCTTTTAGTCGCATATTACATATTGTGCTCATGTTGAATTGTATTGAATTTTGCGTTTGTTTAGGAGAATAAAAGTTAGAATGGATTTTGTCTTGAAGTAACCAAACAAGGAGATTGTTAAAACCTAATAAACTACTAGCAATTGCATGAGAAACAAACGAAGTTAAAATATCACCGAGACCAAAACACGAGGCATCTCAACTTATTCAGGCGAAAAAACCAAGGCAGAAGTAATAAAGGTATAAATATATCTTATTAATTCATTAAAGCTACACAGAGTATTTTTTGGATTTCAACTCCACTGCTTTTAAATATTTCACTTTCTACTTTGTGAGACTTAAGCCTGTCCAAGCAACACTTATGACGACTAAAATTCCTTCACTTTCTAACATGTTTTTAAGTTAAGGCTCAAGCATGAGTTTTGATGCTCAAGCATCAACTAACAATGTTCAAATTCAATAGTATTCTAAGTTTTTTTTTTTAAAAAAAAAAAAAATTAAGGAAAGCCATGTCAAAAGCTTCCAAAAAGATATCTGGTGATTTTAAAAAGCCTTTATGGTGTCCGGGGTTTTTCTTTCTCATATACCACAAAGTTTTAAACACTTATGTGTTGATCAAACATCTTGAGAGAGTTTTCAGGTTATAGACTTTGCTTTTAATGTTTTTTGCCATCAATGATTGTTTTTTGACTTGTAATTTGCAAAAATACTTCTAGATGAAATATTTCTCAAGTTGTAGCCCTAGCACTACATAGAGTCTTTTTCACAATCTTCAAACTCCATTTGGGATTTTTAAGATTTACATTAACTTACCGGTTAGATTGTTGATCCTAAGTTCCTATCCTTATCCCTTGGATGGGAGGTTTAAGAAGACAACTAAACCACCCACTTACCATGGTACATGGAAATTTACTATGAAGCCAAAAACGATTAAATTTTCTTGGTGACACAGAAACTTAAAAGTAGCAATCTAGAGATTAAGATCTAATAAGTCTGAGTGCTCTAAATGTCTTTAAAAAAACCATTTTATACCAAATCAAGTTCTATGCTTATCCCTTAGATTAGAGGTTTAAGAAGGAAAGTAACAACACACTCGTACATGGAAATCTACTATGAAGCCAAAAATGATTTAAGTTTGTTAGAAATACAGAAACTTAAAAGTAACAATCTAGTGATTGCGATCTAGTAAGTCCAAGTGCTCTAATGTCTATATAAAAATCGTTTCATCCCAAATTGATTTCTATTTTTATCACTTAGATTTGAGGTTTAAGAAGACAAGTAAAATACCCACTCACTAGAGGTACACAAAATCTACTATGAAGCCAAAAGCAATTAAAGATGGTTGGTGACACAAAAACTTGAAAGTAGAAATCTAGTGACATTATTCTTATACGTGTTCTAATGTCTTCATAAAAATCATTTCATCCCAGATGGAGTTCTATGCTTATCCCCTATGTTCGAGCCTAAAGGTTTATGAAGACAAGTAAACTACGTACATCAAAATTTACAATGAAGCCAAAAACGATTAAAGTTTGTTGATGACACATAAACTTAAAAGTAGCAATCCAGTGATTGTCATCTAATAAGTCCCAAGTGTTCCAATATCATCACAAGAATCACTTCATAGTGAAGATATTTTAGCTGGACATGAACCTGTGGTTTTTCACACGTGAGGGATTTCATGCGAAAAGTTTTACTAGTTTATTATTTCTCTGTCTTTCAGTTTTTTAATTGGAGTGGCTGTTGCATAATAGTCTATCACACCCTCTAGGCTATGCATTATTTGTTATTTAGAATCTTTCACTGGCTTGAATCTTAGTTATTATTACTACACAAAACTAGCCTTAATTCATACTCTTACGGGTTGCAATCTACCATACATCTAAAGCAATAAAATTTATTACTCAAGGCATTATGAACTCTAGAACATCCAAAATGATTACCTGAAAATATTGTGGCACTACTAATTCATGGCCTTAATTTAATGTATGCAATGTTGCCACACAATGCCTTTCAAAATTGAACAATTTGTAAGTGAGTTTGTTATCACCCAGGAAAAGCTGATAACAATTGTACCTGTTCATAACAAAAACTGGACACAAAACCTGAAAAATGTTCAGGCAGGAATTTCACAATTATAGTCCAGCAACAGCCCCAGTGTGAAACCCCTAATGCAATTATAATCAAAAGCCGAATCCTGCAATGCAATGTATGAAATAGCCGGCACCAAAAACTAATAAAACTTAACAGAACAGGTGACAAAATACTGCAAACCCAACGATCACAAAATCTAGGTCAAATGTATACATCAAAAACCCAAATTTTCTAGTCTCAATTGTCAAAAGACAATCACACCATCATAAACCATATGATGTATTATTCCAAAACATCCAAATGCAAGCCCTAATCTTATAGATTAGATTAAACATAAAAAATAAAAGAGAGCACTAACCCAATGGTCCAGACAAGCCAGGCTTAGCAGAAGCAGCAGGATAGCCTTCAAAGCCCCCATCTCTCCTCCCCTTCTTGCCACTGCTCCCCTCCTCGTCCTCCTCATATTCCTCTTCATAGTACTCTCTGCCTTTCCCTTTCTTGGGTGCTGGCAGCGGCGGAGGCGGCGCCGCCATCCTCCCAGCCTCCGATGCCCCCCCATAGCCGCCGTAACTCCCAACATAGTGCCTGGGCCCCACCGGCCCCCCCAATATGCTCCTCACCGGCAGCAGAAAATAGAACTCCTTGTCTCCGATTTGCAGCAAGTCCTGCGAATCCAATTTCACCGGCGGATTGCCCGGCAGGTGCAGCACTCCTTCCACCAGGCACCCGTTCTTCCCCAGCACTTCGAGAGCGAAGCGGCGGCGCGCGAAGTCGTAGAATATGCGCGCGTGGTGACGCGATATGTTCATTCCGCCTCCTAGGCTCGAGAGGTCCACGTCCACCGTTGATTTCTTCGAGTTTCGACCTAGGATTATGGAGTATGTTTGCATGTAGTACTCAAAGTCCTCGCCTTGCAGCTTTGCGAACCCTGCTTCCACGTCATTTCCGCTCATTGTGCCCATGCTTCTACTCCTCCGCAGACAATTCAGTATCGCAGAGACCGATTTGACAGACAAGGGGTGACCGGAGAGCTATTTGTTTGGTTTTGGGAGTGATAGGGATTGTTTGGATGCGGATTTTATCTTGACCTACCTGGATTAACAATAGGAGTATCCTAGAGATTTAACAAAACCTGGCTAGACCTAAAGCGGCCCTAGGTCAGGCCATTAAGGTCTTCCAATCAGAAAACAAAGGTAAATTATCAAATTAGTACTGTCTGTTTTTCGAAATTTCAAGTGGTTTGTGATCTTTCCATCACTAGCCAAATTACTCCCCAACCTTTAATGAAGTCCCTAAAATTAAATTCTCATCTGTCAACTTAACAGTTAAAATGTAAATTGATATAATTCTACTGAAATAATAAATGAAATATTAAAATTAAAATTAAAACATTATTATGTAAAACATAAAAATATTAAAAATAAATAAATTGAGTTACGTATAAATATAAATTAAAAACTAGAGGCCACCTTCAATGAGTCACTAGATCTTCTCTATTAGGATATTGATCGAGGATTAGGTTGATAGTCACAATCTCTTGTCAACAAATAAGATTCTTCGTATAAAGGAAATTGTTGGTCGATCTTCTTCATTAAGAAAATGTCATTACTCGATCTCCTCCTTGTTGAGAAATTCTTTCTTTCTTTTTTTCTTTATTTTAAATATGAATTATATTTAAAGGGATTTGATTCATTATAAAAGTCAACACAATCAAACAAATGGTCAATTAAGGGATACTAATGATAACATTGGTTTTTCATTAATATTTAAAATTTAGGGGTTAAATTTATAATGAAATGATAAATTAAGGATTAGTTTAGTCAAAAATGAAAAGACAGGAAACCGTTTGAATTTTTTTCAAAAAATTCAGGACATATTGGTAATTGCTCAAAAATAGCAGGTTACACGATTATAATATTCAACAAAAGGGAATTATCACTAGGGTGCCCCGTATGATATCGCTTTTAAGAAGTTAAAAAGTTATTTAAAAAAAAAAAAAAAAAAGTTAAAAAGTTATTATTTTATAATTTTGGTATAAAAAATGTTTGGTAAAAACTAAAAAGTTTAAAAGTAATTATTAAATAACCTAAGTAAATTTAACAATAATTTTAAAGAGTAATTAAGAGATTACTTCTACAAAGTAATTATGAAATAATTTATTATGAAATTTATTATTTAATGAATCTTTTAAAAGATCAAATCATCTTCATTAATTTTAATTTAAAGATACTTAAATGTAAGATTTGGCAACCATACATTTTTTTCTCTTTAAAAGAACACTTTTTGTTGGGGTAGGCAAAAAAATTGGAACTGAATCGAACTGATCCGAATCAAGTGTCTTCCCTGCCGAGCCAGGAACCTGGTGTTCAGAGTCTTCCAGTGGTGTGGAGTCCCCCTCCCGCTGGGTGTCTCAAATTGAATACCGATGCGGCGGTGCGTCCAGGTAATGACTGGTTTGGGGTGGGAATCGCTATAAGAAATCATTTGGCAGCTGTGGTGGTGGCTGAATCCAGACCGCTGTCGAGTCGTGTGTCGCCGGCGTTGGGCGAGCTTTTGGCGCTGAGGGCAGGCCTCTCACTTGCTAAAGGTCTGGGCCTAGTTATTTGTTTGGCTGAGGTTGATGCTTGCAATGTTGCTGTGGAGGTGTCTTCGGGGGGTGAGAATTGGGGTGATTGTGGGTTTATTGTGGATGATGTAAGGGCCTTGTGTGCTGTGGTGGGGGGTGTTAAGTGTCAAGCCGTTCCTAGGCCCATAGCCTTGTCTCAGCGGCCTTGTCCTCGTTTGAGGGCCGTTGGTGGCATGGTGTCACCGAAGCTTGCACTTTGTCTGGCTGTTTTATTTAATCATCTTTTACTTTTTTTTAAAAAAAAAAAAAAAAGTATTAGTTTTTTACTCATATTCAATTTGGTTCAATTTTTGGTGAGAAAAACCCAAAGTTTTCGATTTTGGTTCAGTTTTAAGTCGAAACCAACCTAAACTAAAATTAGAGAGATATATTTAATATAAACTTTTAATGACTTTTGTAGAATTTAAAAATTTGAGTGTATTCAATGTAAACTTTTAAAAACTTTATAAAAGTCATGTGTTATTCAATATATATTTTTAATGATTTTTAAAAAGTATATAAAATTTATGAGGTATTCTATCAAAACTTTTTAAGAGTTTATAAAAATTATGAAGTATCTAAAATATCAATGATTTTTATAAAATTTTAAATTTTAATGATTCTGGTAGATTTTTATATTAAATTTATGATAATCAAACTCTACAAAAGCAAATTATACAGAATTCTCTGAAAGTTGGTCTAATGACAAACGGAAACAACGTTTGTCTCTTGTTACAACTTCTAATCCTGTATTAACGGTTTGAGTATGGTTGATCATGAGAATTGATGTTGGATACAGAAACTAAAAAAAAAAAAAAAAAAATTGAAAGTATTTCTTAAAATAAGAAAGTGAGATCTGCACATTAATTTCAGAAAACCAAAACTGAAAAAAAAAAAAAAAAAAAATCTATTTTACTTTATAAAAAAAGAAAAAATGGATGGAGATCCAATCTCCATCCATCCAATCGCAAAGTTAACAACATCACCCACCACATTCGTCTCTCTCTCTTTTCCAATCTCCAAACTCAACATCAATCCACAATCATCAAACAAAAAAAAAAAAAAGGAAGAGAAACCGAAAAGAAATTGAAGCCACTAGCAAACCCAGATGAAAAACCTCAACTGGGTCATTTTGCCAGCTCCATTGACACCCAAGGACACACTCAAAGCGCCACCACCAATGTCGGAGCTCTTCCTGTCCCTCTGTCTCTCCGAATCCATCACTGGAATCCGATGAAAACAGCGATTCGATGTCGTTTTCCGTCCCAGAGAGTGGCTTATTCTCCACTGTGGTGGTGGTGGAGAGTTGAGAGGTGATTTTGCAGCAGCGTTTGAGGGCATAGAGGATGAAGGAGAAGGGTGCGGAGAGCGTTGAAAAAAGAGGAGCGGAGAGAGGGATGGCGGAGGTTGGTGGCCAAGTCCATGTTTGGTTGTTAAGAAAATGTGGGAAAATTTTAATGGGCTGCAAGAGGAATTGAAAATTTTTTGTGAGAGAAAATAAAGAGTGGCTTCATGTGACAATCAGGACTCAACCTTATTTAATATATATATATATATATATATATTGTTTCTTTTTTTAATTAAATTTTTATTTTATAATTTTTAAAATTTTAAATTATTTTCATTTCAAAAAAAAAAAATTAAGTGGATCATTACCGTTCATCTAGATCCAAACAATCATCAAATAACAATATAATTTTTAAAGGAAAAATTTTAAAAATAATAATTAAAAATGATCATAATGCCTTTAATGAGGTTAACTCTAATAGTCAACTGAGATTAAAACGTTAATATAAGGAAGGACGTTATAATAAAAGAAAAATGTTATTTTCATTTGTTATTAAGTCAACTTTTAGTGGTTTTACGTAATTTGCTCAACCCCATAAATTCTCTCTCACTCCCCTCATAAACTTTTGTAGACTTATATCATTAATTATAAAAAATAAACCTTACATTTGAATCCCCCCATTCTCAATAATAATCATAAATAAAATTATTTCACTTATTTAAAAAAAAATACGCACACTAATATATAAATATATATTTCACTCCTATTTTATTATAAATTATAATGGTTAATATTTTTTTTCTTATATGTTTAAATTGTAAGCTTTTTAGTTTTGAAATCTTATTAGGCCCTTTCTTTACCAAAGTACATCAATTGATTATTTTATAGAAGATTACAAGTTTTTATCAAAATTAAAAAGTTAGATCTTGGTAAAATAAAATTGAAAAAGGGAAACATTTTATAATTTACACATATAATACCAAAAAAAAAATTTATCTAAATGAATATTGATCTAAATCATCTCATTATTCTTGTGATAAATAATACAACAATTATTAACGATTGTTTGTAAGCTAATAGCTTAGCATTTGTTGTGTACAAATAATGAAAATATAACTCATAAATGCATAAATGAAAAATCTCATTGCTTTAAAATCCATAAAATCAATCAATAGAATCTTTGTTTTATATATTAAAAAATTAGAGAAAAACCTCTATTTCAGATAAAAACCAAAACCAAAAAAATATTTCACACTTTTTTAGCTAGCGGTTTATTAAAAATAAATAAAATTTTAAATTTGATTGTTTAATTATATCTATACAAGTGATATATATTTTTTTAACTTTTATTCTTATTACATACTTGGTGGAAAATTTTTTGAACTTTTACAAAACTTTCATTGAGATGAGAAACAAAATTTACAATATTCCTATTACAAAATTCAAATAATAATATTTGAATTTTGCAATATTTTAGTTTTAATAGTTATTTTTCACCAATTTATTTACACTATATCAAAATAAAATATTTTCATTGAGATGATAAATACAATTTATAAAAAGTATAATTTGCACGAACTTATCAAAGAAAGATATTTTTATTTTAAAAGTAAATGAAATTCTATAAATATCTATCAATATCCATGAATTTTCATCATCTCCATTATTACTAATTAATGAAAGAGACGATTTTAACTTATTTCTCGAAACTCAAAAACAACAAAAAGAGCATGTTAATGAATGGAGGGCTACTATAACTGCTGATATATAAAATAATGTTGGGTTTATTGATAAGATATTAGAGATTTTATTTTTCCTGTAAAACATAAAATGAATAATGAAATGCTTAAAATATTTGATGTTTTGATTATCAATTTATATAATTAAGATGACCTTATTTTTATTTTTTATGTCATGTTTTTTTATCATTATTGCATGATAAATATAGCATCATTAACTTATAAATTGTATATTATATTATAATATAGTGAAAGTTTAGCCTACGAAACAATATGAAAATTTATAAAAATTTAAATAAGTTTATGAAAGTCTTTTATAGTTTTTTTTTTAAAAATTTATCACAATTAATAAAAGTTTTTAAATAAGAGTTTATAAAAATCTATAAGAATATTTAATGAATCTGTAATGTATTATAGTTTTTAAATGTTTATAAAATTCTATAAAAATTATTCATCGAAAAATGTTTATGTAACTTTTTAAAGTCACGGATCAATGCACTCCCCTAAAAACCCCTGCCCCTTCTTTCTTTTACACTTTCTTTCTCTTTCCCTACGTACCCCAAGCCTTCGACCCAACTGTTCTCTACACCTCCTCCGCCGCCGCCGTACCCGTCTCTCGCACCGTTGCCGTCCTCGCAGTCGCCGCCGTCTCCTTCCTCGTAGTCGCCCAGGCATCGCACCTTCGTCTCAGTTCTCAGTCACCTCTTGCCCGTCGACTCTCCTCTCCTTGCCACTGATTCCCCGCAGGCCAGGACCGTCTATCCTAGTCCTCACTCCTCATCCCGTCAGCCGCCGTGAGTAGCTTTGTGATTTTGTGTTCTCGCCGTGAGTAGCGTCGTCTCACTTCTCAGAAGACTGTTCTGTTTGATTTTGATTTGCTTCACTGTTTGTGTTTGCTTTGAGTTTTGATTTTGTATAACGTTGTGTTTCATTTACTTTGATTTTGTGTAATGTTACTTCTGTTAGATTTGCTTTGATTTTGTTTGATTTTGTATAATTTTGTGTTTGTTCGTTCACTGTTGGATTTGCTTCACTGTTAGATTTGCTTCACTTTTAGACTTAGATTTGCTTTGCTTCTCAAGGCTCAAACCGGATGGCCCAAAGCGAACCAATTCGGTTCGATTTATTTACATTCGGTTCAGTTTGCTATTTCGAAAACCGAATTTTTTTTGGCCAAAACCGTACTGAACCGTGCCCACCCTGTCTAGATCCTTGAGGCTTGAGCACAAAACTCCAAATCAGTCTTCCAAAAAAAAAAAAAAAACTCTAGATTTATCAGATCTTGATTCCCTCCTGATTTTTACTTTTTCTCACAGCTTATTTTACTAAGGTGTGATTTGTTTGTTGGCATTTTATTTTATTTTATTTTTATTTCATTTTGTGTGATTCATATTAAATTGATTTAGATGTCAGGAACTCAAATTTTATGTAAACCATAGATTTGCGCAACGTAGACAGGCCTCCGTCTCCGTGACGCTGCCAGGAACACCCATCGAACAACAAGTCAACATCATCTAGTGGTACTTTAGCTATTCTGTTCTTTTCGATGCAATAAATTTGGTTTATGTTTAATTAGTTAAGATTGATTGGTGAATTTCAATGGAGCTTTGTTGGTTCTTCATATTTCATTTTTAACTAGAAACTGAAAATATTATGGAGAAGCAAAAGTTTCCTAATCAAAAGTTTGTCCATATGTATTCATGTTGTTATACGATTTAGAAACCCTAAATGCATTAGCACTTAGGTATCCTCAATCATGGAGTGATTGATTATTTGTGATTTAGACAACTGCCATATGATGGTCGGGACATTGCGCAAGGGCTTTGAGTTCCTTGATTCTTTTATGTAATGCAATGGAACTGTGAAAATTTCTTATTATATATTCCCTTCTGATGGTAGTGCCTGTATACGACTTTATATTGTATATTTGTTTGTTTGTTTAGGCATCTGCATCGCCTTTTGGCTGCTTCTTGGATAGAACATATGGTAGATTTCTATTTAAACTGCCAGATGATGATTGAGATTATTGCGCAAGGGTTTTGACTTCCATTCTTCATGGATTAATGAAATATTTATCAGTGATCTATCCCATCTGATGGCAGTGACTGCTAATTGATTGTTTCCAACTTGATGTTTGTTTTTCTATTTTTGTTGTCGAGAGTTGTTTATTTATTTATGAGGCTTTGGTGCCTATGTTTTTTAGTAAGTATTGAACTTAATTGGAGATTGTTTGGTGAATAAATGGTGACAAGAAAATGTCTTTTTGTGTTTGGTTTGCAACACAAGCTAGATTTTGTTAATGCTGATAAGCTGTTCGGATTAGAATGTTTTTGTTACGACTATGCAGGCATTACAAATTAAGTTATGAATACAATTTCTAACCTTGTTTTGGCTTCTGCTACTACACTTGGACTATAAAGAGCAATTTTTTTTTTTTTTTTCTCTTTTCCTATGATTTATTTGTGGTGGTCATCTATAGGTAATTATCTAGTTTCCCAGAACTGTATGTTGTGATATATGTTTTTTTTTGCAACCTGATTTGGGCCATGTAATTAGCATTTGATTGTTTCATTCTTAATCAATTCAAGTACACAGGAGATGTATCTATTTCCATGATTTGTGTATTATGCATGTGGACGAGTATTGGTGTCTGATTAACTACAATGTTTCCATTTAACATACCTAGAACTTGATTACTTTAGCATAACAATATGGGGCACAAATAAAGCTAGCCCTATACATTGATTAAACATATTGTTTTACTCATCTAACGTATAATATTTTACTCGCATTAAGTTTAAAATTCTCAAGTTATCTAAAACTTAATTAGGTTGCAGAGTACTCCTTTTGCAAATTCAATGAAGCATGTAGTAAAGATCTTGACACTAGTGGTAGCTGTCTCAGCCTTTTGGGTTGCCCTCTTGCAGACATCTGTCATCCCGCCTAGCCATACTTGGTTGGTAAGTTTTTTATTTATTTATTTTGTATTTGTTTGAATAAGTGGAATATGCCTATGCCTGGATTAATATGCAAAAATAACTTGGTGAATGCATGGATATAAGCTTTTTTGTTTTCCTTACTTGGTTAGGCTTACCTTATCTCTTGCCATTTTATCTGCCAGCTGCCTATCTACTTTATTGTCTCCCTTGGATGCTATGGTTTGTTAATGGTTGGAGTCGGTGTAATGCGTTTTCCAACTTGTCCTCAAGAAGCTTTGCTATTGCAGCAGGTATATTACCTTTCATGTTATTCATCACTTGCTCTACAGGCTCTGCCCCACTGCCCACCCCCTTATCCTCAATGGTAAATAGTGAGGCTTGTTATGAATTCAAGTGATGCTAATTATACAGTTTGATCTAAAAGCCTTGTGTTCAACTGAGAAATAAGTTGAGTGTTTTAATTTCCTTTGATTAAGATTTACCTTAAACTTGCTTTATTGATTTGTAAAATATGTTGTGTTGTAGGATATTAAAGAGGCCAAGGAATACCTAAAAGGAAGAGGAATTGATGTTGGTTCTGATTGATGGCTTCGACTTGATTTTCCATTTATTTGGATATAGCTGACAATTGAGAATATCTTTGACATGGTTTGATATGGCAGTTTAGGTCTTTCCATTTGAAGAATACATATTAAAGCAATTGGTTTCGGGGGTTTAAATATTTATATATAGACTGTATACATGCATGATTAGAAGTTTGAAACCAAAGAAAAATAGGCAAATGGGTATATATTGAGAACTTTGTTTTTGGTTATTTACAGTCTTTATGCTGACCACTGGTGCTTTGACAAAAGTTTTGACGAAGTAGTGATTAGGTTTATGTTGTGATAAATGTTATCTTGATTTTTTTTTTTTTTTGAAAAGATGGTATCTTGATTCTTGAGATGCTTGTTTACATGATTTTCCAATATAAGTTAGGGCTGTTTGTTTTTCTCCCATTAAGACTTACTTGAGCAAAGGTCTAAAATTAAGATATATAATAATGTTTGTTTTTCTTAAGTCTTAAAAATAAGTATATACGACTTAAAAAAAAGGTAAAAAATTCTGACTTTTATATCTTAAATACAAATTAATGGTTACGCTAATGCTAGAGTATCCCTAACTCAAAAAATCTCTAAATTTTCACAAATCCTGAGCAAATTCTAACCCTAAAAATTTAAGCTCCCTAGGATTGGCGATTGTCATTGTTGGTCACTACTGATCATTGGAGGAGACTGGTCTACTCCAAACATTTCTTCCATTCCCAAGATTGAGGTGACGGCCTAAATCGTTGTGCAAGAGACAAAGGAGCCCCCTTTGTCATGCTCCTCCATCACGAAGAGGAGGTAACAGCTTCCTCCTGCATGGCGATTAAGGCCATTGACCTCCATGGTGGAGGTCGATGACCTCAATCGACGGTATAAGACATCATCAATGACGAAAGAGGAGAATTATCGTTCATTTTTTATTTTTTCAAATTAAAATATTAAAATATTATTTTATTATTGTACTATCAAATATTATAGATAAAATTTAACATATCTAACAATAATAATCTACTTTGAAAAATAGTAAAAATTAATATTTAAAGAAAGGGGTATAATAATAATAATAATAGTTTAATCATTTAATTATTAAGTTTAAAAATCCTAAAAGGAAAAACAAACAAAAATCAATATTTTGATTATAAAGTCTTATTAAATAATGAGTTAAATTAAAGTGTTATAAGACTTAAAAAAACAAAAAATAAAAAAACAAAACAAAACAAACATCACCTTATTTAACTTCATCATTTTGTACACTGGTTTAAGTAAAAAATCATGGAATCATTTCAGTTACTCTTATAATTTATTGTCAAGTTTAAACAGTAACATGTGGAAATGGATCCATTTGGTTAATATCATTTAAAAGAGTAATGCTACGGTAAACAAAATTTTACGCAAATTTATTATCCAAATTATATGACAAACTTATTTATAACTATTATATCATCAATACATCATTATCTAATTAAGATGATTATTACAAATCATCTTACCATATTATTTGAGTAAAAATTTTGAAAAAGTTTTTTGAGAAGTGTAGTGTTATTCTATTTAAAGTTTAAAATTGTTGGAAATTTTAATGGAGTTTATGCAAACTTCAATTTTGTGCCCATGTTTTGATAAAATATAAATTTTTAACAGTGAATTTTGCTTTGACACCCATCTTTCCTAACTTTTTTTGTTTTTTGAAAATTTATCAATTCAGTCTCTTATCGTATTTTTAATTGTGAATGGTGACAAAGAATGCATAAAGATTATTTTGCCCCTGCCATTAGATGCTTTAAGATTATCATTTTACCCTTTAATATTTTAAATTTATCAATTTAACTTTAATTTATTAATCAATAAAAATTTAACATTTATCACCTAAAATTTAAAATAAAATATTAAACAATTTAAAACTAATAACAAATTAACACATCACTATTTTTTGAATTAAAAATATGAATATTTATATATAAAAAGTAAATTTCTTTTTTAAAATAATTAAACTCCTTTCAGTGGGTCTGAACTGTAGATGGAGATCTAACGTATCCATTGATGGTGGAGTTTCGATCATGAATCTCCATTTTTGGGTGTTGATACATGACATATTAACTGTTTAAAGATAAGAAACTCATAAAACTATTAAATTTGACCAACACTTGACTTACATTAGAGACTTTTAATTGATGAGGTTTTAACGAATGCCGGATGTAAAAATGAATTTGTAGTTAAAAAATAATATATTTTGTTAAAATATAGCTGTGAAAATGAGTTTGCCCTGAAGTTGAATGACAATTACACTTATGGTGGGGTTCATTTTGAAAAGACTCATCTCGGGCAATTGCGATCTTAATTTTTTTTTTGTTCAAGTCCGAGTAATTTACATTTTTTTTTTCTGTTTTCTACCAAACTAGTCCTCATTTTTAATAAGTATCAAATTGGTCCCTCGTACTAATTTTTATTAGTCAACTTTGTTATTTTATGGGTAAAATTGTAGTTTAAGCTAATCAATTATAAAATTGGCAGGTTTACCATGTCTGGCTTGCAAAAAATTTAAATTAAAGATAACTTGTGAGAATAGACTATTTTTATTTAATATTTTAATTATGTAAGCATATTTTAATTATATAATTTGTTTATTTATTATAAATATAAATCTATATTTAGTAATTTAGTTTTTTCCAAGATTTTATTCTTTAGTTTAATCAAATTTGTACTTTTATTTAATCAAATTTATTTAAATAAGACAAATTAAGAGTATTTAATGAACTTTTATAAATTTTGTTAAAGTAAAATATTAGCTTTGCCCGTGAAAGATCAAATCGATCCCTTCTAAAATGTAAGGATTTATTTAATATTTTAAAATATACGGAGATTGAGTTAGTCAAGATGGAAAAAAGTTACAAACTAGTACAATATGTTTTTTTTTTTTTTTTGGAGGAAAAAAATCAATTACATCAAAATTATTGAGATTAAATAGAAAAATAATATTTAAATAGTTCGAATATTTATTTTTAAAATCAGGAGAAAAAAACTACCCACGAGCATTTGGTGAAATTGAACTTTAACACCTGGACGAATCAAAAAGTGTTCAACCGTTTTATGTAAAGAAATGATGTGTGAAAATAATATATTCATTATTTAATAATAATCGACCATAAATTAATGGCGAAGTGCCACGAACAAGATAAATTAGAATTTTGATGTATCTAATATGAATATATTATATATGATGAGTGACTTGGACTCCAAGTTGATTAGCTTTTGTACTTGTGATGTGAAACATTCAGTTAATATGATTCTAGACTCGTGAGTTGCGATGTGAAAAGCTGATGGTTCCTAACTTCTTGCGTGAAAAGTTTCTATTCAATTGATTGTCTGTTTCTGATGTCAATAATAATAATAATAATAATAATTGTCTGTTTCCTGGTGTTCAAATCCAAGGTTTTTACCAGGTTTCAAATTTCAATTATTAATTTCCAACTTTATGTTGTCAAAATAATTCCGATACATGCTAATTTTTTACATTTTTTTTTTTTTAAATTAACACCCAATGAGAGTTGGCGGTCTATAACACGTTAGCTTATATTGTAGTTGTATATGGTGTTCTTTGAACTTATATTGTAATTGTATACGGTGTTGTTTTAACTTATATTGTAGTAAGACTATAACACGTGTTAAGGATTTTTAGGTTCAAAAAAAAAAAACACACATGTTAAGGATTTAAAATTTAAATTAATAATTAATAATTATTTTTTATTACATCAATACACAAAGAAATATAATTTTTACATTTATTTTTTCAACATATATTTTACAATATACCCAAAAGTACATATGTTTAAGCAGGTATAATCTTCCACGGAGTTCATTGATGGAAAAGACAGGCAACTAAATTTTTAAGGGGGGGCACTTTACCGTAGTCTATGATATTTTGGAAAATATTAAGTTTTTAAAACTTTTTCATTCCTAACTTTTTCAAAACTTTTTAAAAAGTTCAAACCGTCAATCAACTAACAGTCAACATTAACAAAATATGTTAAAAAATATTTTTACTTTTGATGATTGTTAGTAATGCATAAATTACCGGATTACCCTTATAAAATAATAAATTTATAAGTTAAATTACTTAAAATGTATTTAAATTTAAGTTGTTAAATTACAATTTAAATTGTTTAAGGTTATCATTGATCGTCAGTTGACTAACGATTTGGACTTTTTAAAAAAGTTTTAGAAAGATTAAGGATGAAAAGATATGTCTCTAAAAAAAATTTTAAAAACGTGATATTTTTTTAAACTTTTGAGACAAATGAAAATTTTCAAAAATCAGTGTTCCAAAACATCTAAGGTGGTATCTGTTTTTTTTCTCTTAAATCTTAAATCTTAATAGGACTTAATTTAAGTAAGATTTGAATGATATTTAAGATTTTATAACTTGCTTGTTTTTTATTTTTTGAATGACTTAATTTAGAGTGGATTGGTTTTTACCTATATAACCTTCCATTAGTATTCAATTAAAATAGCAAATATATTAAATAATTATCTGAATTAATTAAAAATAATAATAATTAATCTCATAATAATTAATTAGAGTTGAGAGAGGCGAGATGCCTATTGTTTCTACCGGAGAACAAACGAAACTCAAGGAGTTGGAGCCATCACCATCAGTGTTGCCATTGCGGTCATTGTCCTGCCACCTACCTTCTCTCCACCACCTGGAGGATTGAATCAACACAACGATATCTAATCTCTACTGGTGGAGAATCAACAACTAGTAGCGATGCACGTCGCGCTGAAACACGAGTTGTCGATGGTGAACCAGGACCCCTGACAGCTATGATCTACGACAATGGAGATGAAGGAAGAGAAAGAACTTAAGGTGCAAATGGATGGAGGCTGTCGGTCCCGAGGTGCTCTCCAATTCGATTGGGTCATCAAATCACGAAGAGGTCGATCAGCCTCCTTCAAACAACAAGAGAGGAGGCTAGCCGAACTCCTCCAGTCACGAATTAATGATCAGTTGTCGCCATCATCGATCCTAGGGTGTGATAATGTTAGGGCTAGGGTGGGGTTCGGTTAGGGTTAGAGTTTGAAATTGATTGGAACTATGGATTTATTTGGTTATGGGTATTTTGATAATAATATAATCAATTAATATCACGCTAATTTGAGAAACTATAGCATATTTATTAATAAAAGTATTTTTTATTAAGTTTAAAGTGAGAATTTTTAAAAATGATATTTTTTATCTTAAATTATGATATAAATGAAAAAACAAAAAAAATGAGATCACTTGAATTAATATTTAAGTGGAAATAAGTCTTATGAGGAAAAAAAAAAAAAACAAACAAACAAACAGTCCCTAAATCAAACTTACAAACAACCGAACTCAAATCATAATAAAAATTACTTTGGATTTTTTTTTAATTTTTTTCTCTGAAGTAAGGGAAAATAAATCTGGATCGTTAACTTTATCACTTATCACAAAGAGATCTTTTAAAACTCAACTCAACAAAAATGAGGATCCAGGTACATAATAATAATAATAATAATAATAATAATAAATTGAGATCAAATACATCTTAACACAAGTAATGACACGTGAACTACAGCTTGAATTAGTAATAGCCATTTCTTATCACATTGGCTGCAATTGGAAATTTGTGTATAGTTTCTTACCTTTGAACAATAAGTTTTCTGTATATCACAATCAATTGAATCAACAAGTCCATATCAAATCAATTTAAGAGCCTTATTATCTGCTGGGTTTTACAAGCATGTGATAGATGCATAATAACTTTACATAATCAACAGTCATTATCACCTGTAAATATAATAAACCTCTCAAGATATCAATGGCACTTCAATTGTCCTTATTCAAACTGCTTTCATAAAATTACATGAAAAATCCAAATTTAAAATCGTTTAATATTTCCTTTGCAACCTAACATTTTCATGCAATTATTGATTCACATGATATGACATCTCAATATACAGTCACTGATGCCAGCAAAAGCGCACCACACACTGCCCAGGAAGCCAAAAATAAATTGTCACTTTTTTGCATGTTCCACACCAATGCTTGCTGTTGAGGAACTCATTGCTCATGTAACTCCTAGCTGTCATTTGGTGATTATTTATTTATTTATTTATTTATTTTTATTTTTGAGAGAGATCATTTGGTGATTAATGGCTTCACTAAATCAATAAATTTAAATTTTAAATAAATAACTGCAAATTTGCTTCATATGATTTTATTAAATTTTAATTAATATAGCCTATCTTTTGAGTTGTCAATAAAATTAAATATAGTGTTAATCTATAACAACATTATAATACATTAAACCGTTCCAAAGCAAAGTGTCCCCAACCTAAAATCTTTTACTTCTTTTTGGAAGGAAAAAATAAAAGGCCCATTTTATTAAAGCATTTAATCAAGCAGATGTAATTCAATCACCATGATTCTCTACATAAAGCTAAAAACATCATCGATTATATGCTCCTTCCCATTGCTAAAACCAGTAGAAAATATATAACTGGTTATGTTCTTCCAAGTAAAAATGAATGAGCGTTTGAAGAATGAAGGTGACTCATCAACTTTATCAGCGATTACTAATGTTTCTCAATCATTATATTATATTATTAGCATAGATTTTGAATTTTTGAAGTTGAATATCATTTTCCTTTCTTTTGATGAGACAAATATGTCATATTGTTATATATAAATGAAACGTATGCTTAATATAACATCATCATCATAATAAGTATGCTAAATTTACAATTGTTATATTTTAGAAAAAATATTATCATTATTATTCAATGCAATTACAAAGTAACTAATGAGGGCCTATTAGACTAATTGAGATTATAAATGCACCTAAAATTAATTTAGGTGAGATCGAATATCTATTCATACAATGAAAGAAAAAAACTTTATACAAATGCTTTTAAACACTCGTAATGAAATATGAGCTTTTGTTATGGATGCAAAGAGAGGGAAGTGCATTAGTCATTTTAACTTTAAGTGTATATATAAACAATTATTATTCCTTATGATTGAAAATATTTAATTAAAATAAATACCCTAAAATTTGGGCAAATAGTGTCACCATTTTCTAGCTATAAATATTCAAATATGCAAGTTGGGTGTTGTTTGGATTTGTTTTTTAAAATGATTTTTCATTCTCAAAAGCAAAAAATGAGTAAAAAGTGTTTGGTTAGCTATTTTATAAAATGTGTTTTTAAAAATGGAAAAAACATTTTTTAAAATGATAACTAAAAAGTGAAAAATAATTTTTTTATGTTTTTCACAATTTTCAAATAATGTTTTCAAAACAAATCAAACTTTTTCATTTCAAACAATTATTTTAATTATTTTTAAAAACAATATCAAACACAGTTTTGATAAACCATAACAAGCACATTGTATTTTTAAAATATGTTTTTCATTTTTAAAAATAGTTTTAAAAATGTCATTTTAAAAGTGGTTTCAAATGTGCAGTAAATTTTGTTTAGGGATAATTTTATTTCTTCTCCTGTAATTTGATATAATAGCAAAAATCAACTATTATTTTGAAAAAACGCTAAGAATTTTCCTATCGTTTGATTACATAAATAAAATTCTCTTGTAGTTTAAGGAAATATCTCAAAAACTTTTTTATAGTTTAAAAAAATGTTCGGAAAACTCTTTGGTCCTTCTTATCAATGTGCCTGTCAGAATCATAAAAGGGGTTAAATAAAATTTTTATGAGTTTAAAAAATAAATAAATAAAATTTTTACAAATTATAGGGAAATAAGTAGTTAAATAAGGGAAATTGAGATTATCTCTCTTCTTTTTTTTTTTTTTTTTAACCTCCCCGGATGAGCAGTGAAGTAGCACATACCCTTCAACGGTCTGATTATTAAAAAGGAAAAAAAAAACAGCGACAAGGAAGCTAAAAACAGTAACGTGGACGGAGAGAGAGAGAGAGAGAGAGAGAGGGAGAGAGGACAACATTTTTGTATTTGTATTAGACTAAAGTAATTCCAGCTCAAAAATACTGTGAGAGAGACAGGGAGAGAGTGACAGAGAAGAGAGAGATACACATATAGTCTGAGTCTCTAGACTCTTTACTCATTTCACGGCCATCTCGTCTTCTTGTGTGGAAGTGGAACCCCGTCTATTTTCATCAAATGAAATGCAACACGATCTAGATCCAACTCTCTAACACTCTTAAAACAACAACAACAACGACAACAATGGTGGGCTTGAGAGAGTCATGGTGTTTCTGCAAAGGTGTCTCCAAAACCGAGAGAATGAAGGCCGCCATTTTCTCCACCAAGACTCCGGCCATGGCCACCATCTCCGCCAACGCTACTGGTTTCTTGATCCACCGGAATCTTCTTTTGACTACCCATGTCAATCTTTCCTCCGTGGCTGCCGCCGAGACTGCCGAGATCCGCCTCCAGAACGGCGTCGCCGCCACTCTTGTTCCTCACAGGTTTTCTATTTTTTTGTTTTGTTTTGTTTAGTGCTCATTTAATTATCTGGGGATTTTGTTGGAAGCTCGAAATATGTAGAAATTAAGTAGGAGTCGACATAAGTTTGGAATTCGTTTGATGGTCGTTCAGATTTCTGCTTAGATTCATAGACGTGTGCTAGCAGGTTAAAAAAATAATAATAATAATAACAGCAGTTTTTGGTTAATTTGCTACCACAAGTTGAAAAATATATAATGTGGTATCAGTATGGTTACTTTGTGTATCTCCTTGTTACTTTTTCATGCAGGATATTGCTAACTTTGCTGGTGCTCATTGTTTATGAGTTGTAATGATGTAGCATTTGGACATGGTGATTGACCTTAATCAATGCAGCCTCATGAAAGATTTACTTTACTTGTTGCTTCTTAAGACAAGCATATACCTAGCTTGTGGGGCATCCAACAACACTAATAGTTAAGCACATTACTGGCTGAAGTAAAAATAGATATATAAGACAAGTAGAAAGTTATTTAAGACATTTCAGGATTCTTGATGGTTGTATACTTTCTTATCAAAAGAAAGAAAGAAAGAAAAAGATGGTTATATGTTCAACTATCTATGTAACAGCTATTGCATGAAAAAAAATCAGAAGAGTGATAGGTGGGTTGATGTCTTGGCATAAAAACTGTCATGCAGTTGTACAAGTTTGTGAATTCTTCTTTATTCCTTTTTGTTTGGAAGGTTTTTAAATGATGTCTAAACATAATTTCTTATCAAACCTTAAAGTTATTGTAACTACAGAAATGGCTGTAGTTTAAGTGTAGTTTCTTCTGTTGTCATGTTGTGTGATAGTGGGGTTTAAGAAAAATTAAATTTCTCAGGTGTCAAAAGTGCATGTGATTGTGAACTATAACAATACTTAATTGATGATACGCATGCCTGTTCATGTGTATGGATTTTATTATTCAGCTACTTCTATGCTTTGGTGTATAGTAATGCAGCACTTGTTGTTCTTTAATCTTTCAAAACACTCTCAAGTTCTTGTTTTGGTAATATATATTCATAACCAACGCCCACTCTACTGTCCCCTTCCTGGCCCAACTTCTACCAGAACATGATTTCCACTGCCACCTCGCACACCTTACCTTAATTACCATCTCTTTCATGGTACTAACTCTTTGGCAATTTTTAAATGTATCATCTGCTCTGTCTACTAGTATAATTGAGATATATCATTAGTTACAAAATATATCTGCAGATGATTTTGAAAGCAAGAACTTGTAATGTTTCTGAGCTCGATTTGTTTTTATCCACCCAGTTTAATCCAAAGCATGGACAATTGGCAATTTCTATTGGGATAATTGAAGGTTCTTTTGCTGGAAAATTTTCCTTAGAATGCACTATTGCATCAAAGAGAAATGAAATGGGTGCATCATCTTTTTCTATAAGAAAAAAGAGAACGATGGTGCACTTTCTATAACAATTTTTTACTTGATCAATTATCTCTGGCTTTAATTTTTGAATTGTGTATCGTGGTATTTAGCATTTATATAATTTAATAGTTTTTTCAATTGAACTGTTCAGCTATGGTTATATTTTTAATGTCAATGTGAATTTCAAGGTTCACAGATTTAAAAGAAAATTTGTCCTTTATGGAGCCATATGTCTAGGTAATAGATGGCGTAGACGTTATGCATTCCTCCATCTGCTCAGCAATTATGGTCCTCATACTTGAAAGCAGAAGTGTCTTCCATAAAATGCTTCATCTTGTAACATTGTTACTGTAATATTGGGCATTCTCTGAGGAAATTCTTCTGTCTTTCATCTGGTTTCAGGTTTTTCATCACTAGCTCGATCCTAGATCTTACAATTGTTGGTTTAGATTCCATTGATGGAGACTCAAATGCCCAGCAGCCTCATCCATTGAAGACCTGTTCTAAACCGAATCTTGACCTTGGAAGTGTTGTTTTCCTGCTAGGCTATACAGACAACAATGAATTAACAATTGGTGAAGGAAAGGTGGTGATAGCCACTGACAATCTCATAAAACTGTCAACTGATGGAGTAATATGGAGCCCTGGGTCCGCTGGATTTGATGTCCAAGGCAATCTTGCTTTTATGATCTGTGATCCTATGAAACTTGCCTCATCTCCCAATACCAAATCCTCTTCAACTTCGACATCGTCCTCGTCGTCATGGAAGAAGGATATTCCTATGCAATTTGGTATTCCTATTCCCATCATCTGTGATTGGTTAAACCAGCATTGGGAAGGTAGCCTTGATGAACTTACAAAACCCAAGCTACCCCTGATTCGGCTGATGTCCACAGGCCACAAGAGTGAACATTCTTGTGCTTCCTTCACAATGAGACGGGTTTTTAAATCAACAGAAGATGATATTGATGGAACAACATCTTCATCAGATACAATCTCAAAAATTAAGGATCAACCTTCTGCTGCAGTGGATACTGTTGAAGAAGGAACCTTAAGTACTGAGCCACATGCTACGCATGTGCAGGGAATACCAACTCCAGAAATATATGAATCACCAAAGTTGACTTCAGTACCTATTCAGAAGAAAGAGAGCGGCCCAATTCAGCTTTTAGATATTAATTTCCCTCCAAGGGTTGCGAAAACTGTGGTTCTACCAAAGCCGGTCAAAAGACTGCCTTTGAACTCTGATGAGAATTTTGTTAGGGAAGTACCTTCACGTAGTCCATTGAGAGAAGAAGACCAAATGAAGGATACAGGACCAGCAAATCCTGATGCCAGTGCTGAGATTTCCTCGACAGGTTCTGTAAATGGGGCCCAAAGTGAGGTTCAGTCTAGTTCATCTCCAGTAGAAGTTTCGGAGATGCATAATGGGTATAGTAGTGAAGGTGAGACAACAATGTACTCTGCAGAAACAGCTGAAAGCAGAAACTATGCAAGTCCTAGAGAAGGAAAGTTTCAGCAAGTGGGAAGGAGCCAAAGTTGTGTGGGTTACAATAGATGGGGAGCTGGTCAAAGAAACCCTGTGAACCGCAAGGCTTTGCTAGAAATGCAGAGGAGCTTCATCCATGGAAAGAAGATGTACTCGCAAGGGGCAACTTCTCAAAGGAGTAATGACTACTTCAGCCCCACAGTCTCCTCAATTATGAAAAAGCGGACCTCAGATCAGCAGCAGCAGCTAAACAAACCGCGGCAAAGTGCTGTACATTCATCTCCCAGATGGATGTTCTGATTGATTCTCAATGAGAGTAACACGTCGTCAACAAGAAATATATAGTTTTCTTTTTCTTTCTTACAGTGTTTTAATTCATGCCCCACTAGATATAGTGTAATTAATTTGTTGTGACATTGTGCAGACTGGTTCATGATGAATAAGAAAAATCATCCGGGCAATTCTACTTTGGCTCAAGAATTGATACAAGTGTTTGTTGCATATGACTGGAGTGCGCCGGCTGATACAACATTGTATCGGGTCTGCCCATATTATGTTGTATGATATGTTTGCGTGATATGATTGGTCAGTCACATCACATGGCATTGACGTGAATGGGGTGCACCCAAGCCTTTATTTTATCTGATTGTTTCTCTTTATACTTCGCACCAGGTTATGGATTCTGGAGTATATTTACTAGTCCACGAAAGCTAGAATAGAAAGATGGAAATACTCTATATCGGAAAATAATAATAATAATAAAAATGGAAATACTCACAAGTGGTTTGTCATGATGTAGCTGGGCAATGGCTCTCAGTGGTTAGTGTCTGATTCTATGCATGTGATGTACGGTTCTACACCAAAATAACACATCTCGCACCATTTAATGTATGGGTCTTCCCCCCTTCTCGTGTGGATCATCTCCCATCTTTGTGTGGGGTGTTTCCTCCTATATGAGAATTGCTATTCGAACCGCACTCAGAGTCAAATCTCATATGATTCCGACTGACCCTGGATTTGTTCCAGCTTTCAAAAAATAAATAAGTGGTTTGTTATGACAGTTAATCCACCATATATGCTCCCCGCAACAATACAGGGTTCGGATACCTTGTCCCTCTAGTTAGTTTTACCTATTAATAAAGAGTAGAGTCAAAATAAGTAATGCGGGTCATTCTATAGTATCCAGTCATGACAGAGTCAAAATAAATAATGCAGGTTATTCCATAGTGCTCTGTCATGATAGGGAGTAGAGTCAAACTAAGTAACACGGATCGTTCTATAATGTCTTATTTAGGAGTCACGACAATTGTATTTGTAATATTATATAGAAAACAAACAAACAAAAAAAAAAAAAAACAAAACAAATATCAAAAACAAAGAAAGAAAGATAGATGGAAATACTCAAAAGTCCAAACCATGTGCGTAAAGAAATTTTTCAAAATCGTTTTCTTGTATTAATGTTGCTTTTAAGAATTTGCTCTAAGCCTCTAAGGACCGTTTATAGTATGGTTACTAGTGATCACCAATGGTGTCGGAGTTGCCATCAAAGCTTGAATATAAAGAAAACACTCCAAAGTCACCATGTGTATAATAAAGTTTTACATAATTGTTTTCTTATATTAATCTTATATTATATTAATCTTATAAAGTTAACATGTACTAATAGTAGAATTTATATATATATATATATATGTATCCTAGTGTTGCCCTAAATCTATGTGAAGCATTTGTTGGTCAGATTGGATTGGTCATTCGGACTAATACTCCGCCTTTCATTGTCTTTTCTTAATTTATTTTGTTAATTATTTACATTTGAAATATTATGCATATTTAAATTTTAATTTAATATGATTTATTAAATATATTTTTTAATATCAATTAAGAAATAAACATTTTTTTACTTAAATTTAATTGTAAATAATTTAATTCATTTAAAAATTAATTTAATATAACCTGATACTAATTCAACTTTGCATTGTATTAAATATAAAATATCTTTATTTCTTTTTCAATCTCATACTATATAAAAAAAAGGGTATTTTAGTCCAATCCAATATATACCAAAACTAATTTGGTCCAAGAGGGGCAATGTTTCCACCCTTTAAATATTGTATGTACATCCCTTTTAAACTCACACCCAATTAATGGTTATTTTTACAAGATTATTAATTATAGGATTAATTGTACTAATATTCCCCCTAATATCTTAAAATTGCATTCAATGACAACTTTAATATTTATGGCACTAACATACCCAAAAGAAATGTTGATTACTATTAAAACTAACTATTAATTAACCATTTATTGTGAAAAGTCAAAAATACCTTTAGTATATATCTATATTTTATTTTTAATTATTATATTTTTTTTGGAAAATTTGTTATTTTTTGGAAAAATTGTTATACATATTTATACAATAAAAAATTAATAAAAAAAGTCATATCTTAATTATAATTTAGGTGCAAAAATTTTGTTGTGAAATCACATATGTTGTTTCTTTGTTTAGAACAATATCTAGACAAATATTTTTATCTGTGACATGTAGATAGTTTTTTTTTTTTTTTTGTTGCTCCTTTTATACCTTGAACTTTTGGGTATTACTATCCAAATTATAATTATGATATAATTTTTTATTATTTTTTTATATAAATATATATAACAATTTTTTCAAAAATATATATATAATAATTAAAAATAAAATAATAAAATATATACTAGGGATAGTTTTAACTTTTCACAATAAATAGTTAGTTAATGGTTGATTTTAATGGTGATCAACATTTTTTAAGATATGTTAACGCAATAAATGTTAAAGTTGTCATTTAGTGCAATTTACAGATACTTGGGAAAAATTAATGTATTTAATTCTATAATTAATAATCTTTTAAAACAATCATTAATTGGGTGTGTGTATAAAAGGGGTGTACATACGTACGGGGTGGAAACATAGTCACTCTTAGTCCAATTCTATGTAATCCAAGCATATAAAAATAGTCCAATCTAATCCATATGCTAATTGATCCTAAAAATACGTTTATTAATAGATAAACGAAAATAAAAAAGAAATAAGGTTGTAGTGGAAAAGGAAAAGAAAGCAATTGAAGATAAATTATAAAATTTTATTATAGAATTTATTAAAATAAAGGTATTTTCTATGAAAATTAATTATTTGCCTTCGTAATTAGTAAATTGACCTTAATTCATAAGGTGGGGAGGTATTATTTTCTATAAAACTAATTTTTTGCCTTCGTAAATTATTTTCTCTAAAAATAAATCAGTTTCTCTCTTTTGTTCAATTCAATAAGAATGTTTTTAATTGCAGAAGACATTTTCTGTAATAAAGATGCATGTTCAGTGCCAGCATATTCATAATTTTCACCCAATAGTTATTCTAGCAAACGATTACACATAAAATTACGATTGAATAATATAAAGGAATAGATTCGAAAAAACGGATGAAGCTTTTAATCATTATCACATTTTAAATGTTAAAGCAAACATATAATTTATGTAAATCATGTACAAATTGTTCTAATATTAATTTAGAACTCCCACTAAAAGGAAATATTCGATAAAAATAAAGAAAAATGAATATTTAATAATAATCAATAATGTTTCTTAACAAAAACAATGTCAATTGAAGTCGAACAATAATAATCTCAATATAGACTGAGCTTAAACCCATAAAATAACTATTCTTGAAATAGGGCTTATTTTCTTTAGTCCCATTTTCCATGTTGCGTAAAGCATAATCACTATATTCACAAAGTTTCTCAGATTTTTTTAACCTTTGTAGCAGCAGATCTTGACAATGAACTTTTTTCTTTACCATAATTACCCACGTGTTTGTGCTTTGAATAGTCTCTCTCTATATATTTAATTATTTATGGATATTTCCTTGCAGATGGTTGATGACCTAATTTTGAATTGGAAAAACAAAAAGAAGAAAATTATTTAAAGAATTTGAATGTTTTTCAAATGAGCCCAATTAAATCCTTGTATGTGAACCTCGAGGATCTCCTCATGAAGATGGAAGAATTTTGGCCATTTGGTATATGAAAAGATTGCCGCATTCAATATTAATCACGACATAAAGTGACCGAAATTGTTGATTTTCTTTTCAATATTAGGCGCTTCATATGATGGGTCTATTCATCTTTAAATTACAGTATTTGATTTTGACAATTCTTAATATTCTATTAATTCATTTAATTTATTGTCTGTTATCGAAAAGGAAAAAGGAAAAAAAAAAAAAAGAAGATAAAAGTAAAGTTTAGAAGCATAATAATATGAGATTAGTCTTATGTTACTTCACATTTATTCTAAGAGGTCATAAAGTGAAATAATTTTCGATTTCTAAATCAATCTCAAAATCTCGAATTAGTTCCGTTTAAAAGAAAAAAAAAATCTTGAATTAATTATAATATTTTAAAAAATAAAACAAAATAAAAGCATGTGAGTTGAAGTAACCGAGGTCAAAGCAGCGGTGCAATTTGCAGGAAAATAAAAACGAGTAACGATGCTAGTAGGCCCACTAAAATCTGATCTTAGTCATTTATTTAATTAGGGCAAATTACATACACTGCTCCAAGATTAGGCAAAATTGCATAAAAATGAGGATATTTGTGATACTCATACTTTGACTATCTAAAGTTTCAAAAACACATCACAAACCTCTCATACAGTTAGTCAATCAGTGATCAATCACAGTTAAATTAAAATTCCAGAGGATAAAATGATCAATTCACAACTAATAGAAATTTTAATTAAAAAAATATTTTTAAGAAAATAATAGTATAATATTTTTTATTAAAAAAATAACATCATCTTCTACCTCTATAATCATCTTCTTTATCTTTATTTCATCATCTTCATCACCCATCTCTTGTTTTCATCAAAATCATCGTCTCCATCATATTCATCAAACCAACATCACGTAAATCAATCATCATCATCATCCAAATCAAACCAAAAGCTCAATATTCATGAAAATTACAAAAAGAAAAAAAAAAAGACAGATAGTCCAACCAATGTCCATCGTTAGAGATTGGTGGAGACTGGTTAAAAATTTAATATAATTTTTTATATTAAATTTATAAAAATATAAAACATTGACTTTAAAATGTTTTTATCATTGACCGTGAGAATTTAATGGTGATTGACTAACGGTAAAAGAGATTTGTACTGAGTCTTTGAAACTTCAAACTATAAGAACATCATTATTTTTGTATAATTTCGCCTACCCTAGAAGGTTTGTGCAATTTACCTGGTTAATTATAAGAAAGAAGGGCAAAGCGGTAAATGTGAGTGAAAGTAGTGTCGATGCCTGGGCCGTAAGACATCCTCGTTCCCATCGATCGTCCACAACACAACACAACACGCCACACCACACGCACTAACACACAACGAGCAGAGACAACGAGAGAGAGAGAGAGGCTTCTCTTTCTCTTATAAGACTTACAAGTAAAATATACAACAGAAAAGTGTTCCGTTCCCATCTAAAGAGATTAGAGAGAGAGATGTTGAAGTTGTCATGCAATGTAAGCGACCAATTCCAGATCCCGAGGCAGGCCCATTGCAGATTCTTGGACCCACCACCCAGGCCCATTTCCTCTCTCCGTCGTCGAAATGCTTCTCTTCCCTCCTCCAAGAGCAGACCGCCTCAGCTTCAGGTGCAGGCTGTTGTCTCCGACCAGGGTAGCTCCTCCAGCCGGGTCGACTCCGTTTCAGGTAGCTTGGCTGACAGGCTTCGCTTGGGTAGCTTGACTCCTGATGGCTTGTCTTATAAGGAGAAATTCATTGTCAGATGTTACGAGGTTGGAATTAACAAAACTGCCACTGTCGAAACCATAGCCAATCTCTTGCAGGTTTTGCTTTCTCTCTTGCATGTCTCTGATCTTTGCTCTAACCTTTTCGATTTATATAAATAAACATTCAATGTGTAGGAGGTTGGATGTAACCATGCTCAAAGTGTTGGATTTTCGACTGATGGATTCGCAACAACCACCACTATGAGGAAATTGCATCTCATTTGGGTCACTGCTCGTATGCATATCGAAGTCTACAAATATCCTGCTTGGTAGATTTTTATATCTCCTTTTATTTACTTTAGAGGATTTGAAATAATGTTTATTTTGACAATGGATATTATTATTATTATTATTATATATAGGAGTGATGTGGTTGAAATTGAGACATGGTGCCAAAGTGAAGGAAGAATTGGAACTAGACGCGATTGGATTCTAAAGGACTATGCCACTGGTCAAGTTATTGGAAGAGCTACTAGGTGCATTACAAGCTTCTCTTTTGTTTGCACTGCAATGTAATTATGTTAGTGTTAGTGATAGGATGTAATTGGAACATGCATTGCTCATTTAATCTGGTATCATCCTGTTAACATACGAGAATTGGGTTCAATCTGGTAGCATGTATACTTTACTGCTAGAGTGTTATATCTAGTGGAAATCACATTTTTTGCTTGTTGCTTTGAGAGATCCTCATTTCCTGATTTATCGTCTTCCTATTTATGGGGACTTTGATTGCCGTAGTTCAGGCATCTGTATTAGTTGTTTAGAGTGTAGTTGATATAGTGGCATATTTTATGTCTCAAGAGTTGTATAGAGTTTAACATTAAATCTTCTGAATATTGTCAAGACTTGTTGTCACTTCTGTAAACATCCCATGGTTGCCAAAATTTAACTAAGAAAGTCGTACATTAAAGGTGAAACAAGGACAATGTAAGCATTGTATCACACATTTGAACAGTTTCTCTTATGGCCATCAACAATCGTTACTCTAGCTATCTTCAATGATATGACCATGGATGTTTTTAGATCTTCACTTGAAGCTCTACACACAAAACTAAACCTTCATATCAGTTTTGCTTCATATGTTTACAATATATATCTTATGACTGCAGCAAGTGGGTGATGATGAATCAGGACACCAGGCGGCTTCAGAAAGTCAGTGATGATGTCCGAGATGAGTATTTAGTTTTCTGTCCACGAGAACTCAGGTGAACGGATGCCTCATTCTTTATTCCAGAGCTAAACTATCACCCTTTTCGCTTATATAAATCATTATGTAATTCAATCTAGCATAACTAATAGAAAATAAAATATAAAAATGATTCGTGTAAAAGTGTTGGCTAGCTTTTTCAGCTGTGTTTGTCACATTGCTGACAGTATGTTGAAGCCCAAATGCTTACTATGTGACAGTAGAGGTGATTGCATCTCGACAGCTGAAAAAAATAGAATAAAATCCAGATACATTGATTATCTTGTCAAAATTTCAAGCTTATGAAATTTCAAAGTGGTGGAGTTATTTATGCTATAAGAAACTTCAAGTTTGAGGCAATAGCTTTCGTTTTAATCCACCTGCTCTTAAAGTGAAAACGAATTTGTTCTATTTTATTTTATTTTTTGGAACTGTTTTACTTTGCTTTTGAATTGTTAACTCAGTGAAAACAAGATATTTTTGGGCCTATTAATTTGTGAATGGTCTGTCTTTTTGAACCCAGAAGATTTTCCTCTGGAAGTCTGCTGAAGGGGTTTTGTTTAGAGGACAAGATTTTAACAATATTTTCTGGAAATGGACTACAAAGTAGATATATTTTTCCTTGTGGCTGGGACTAATTTTAACCATTGCCTACTCCCTCTTTCTCACTCTGCTTTTAAATTGTGTGCAATGGGTGTGGCTGTGTTAGTGTGTGGATGTGTGAAAACTTACAATAATTTCATTCCTTAGCAAACTTGCTTGATGAGATAATATTTTTGGCATTAGTACTGCTCTCTTTATTGGTCTCTGTTCTACCTTGTATATAGCCCCATATTCTTTTCAGTCTTGACTTACAATATTTATTTTCACTACATAATGATGTTGATAAGTCATTTGTTATGGCATATATAGACTTGCTTTCCCAGAGGAAAACAATAGCAGCCTGAGGAAAATTTTGAAACTTGAAGATCCTGCACAGTATTCCAGACTAGGGCTAATGGTAAGATTATTTTATTAAACTAAATGTTGTCAATATCCCTAAGGTTCTCAATGAGTTTTGGACTTTGCAGCCCAGAAGAGCTGATCTTGACATGAACCAGCATGTTAATAATGTCACCTACATTGGATGGGTTCTTGAGGTTAGTAGATATGTCTGTTTTAGATGATGTTTGCATTGCTCTTTGCGATAGAAAATCTGTTTTTATAATGTCACCTACATTGGATGGGTTGTTGAGGTTAGAAGATTTGTCTGTTTTAGATGATGTTTGCACTGCTCTTTGCGATGGAAAATCTGTTTTTATAACCCATTTCTTGTTTTTTTCTTATTTTTTCTTAAAGAAGTTCCTTTCCCTTCCTGAAAGTAGAATTATGAGACTAAGAAAGTCCTATGGTCGTTGTGGCCATAACAAATTCTTTGTTCTTACTCCAAAACTGAAACTACACTTGTATTGTTTCAATTTGCATGCCCTTATTGTTTCTGGCATTAACTTCTCATTATCACAGAGCATGCCTCAAGATGTCATCGATACCCACGAACTACAGACTATCACTTTAGATTACAGACGAGAATGCCAACAGGATGACATGGTTGATTCCCTCACGAGTTCAGAACTGATTGATGATACTGAAGCAGTTCCAAAGCTTCAAGGAACAAATGGGTCTGCTGCTGCAATAGAAGAGAAACAAGACCATAGACAATTTTTGCACTTACTGAGGTTGTCAAGTGATGGCTCTGAGATAAACCGGGGCCGCACTGAGTGGAGAAAGAAACCTGCAAGATAAGAAGCTAGTTTTGATACCTCTGCTTTTCATGCTTGTATTGGTTTTCAGAGTAGTAGTTTCCTTTGTTCCCGTTTACTTTTCATTTTTGATTCTCAAGGGATTTTGGTCCAAATTTATGTGCTTTATTAGGATAGAGAATGCAAATGAGGAACTTAAAATCATAAATAGATTGAGCAAAAGAGGAGAATGTACTTGATTCTGTGATGATAGAGAGTCCGCTCAAGCTCCATCAGTCAGTTGTTGTATCTTTTCTGTTTCCATCCAATTATAAGCTTCATGTTTGCTGTATCTTTTTTATTTATATTGAATATCTGGTGTGGATTCTGATTTCAGTAAATTTGAAATGAAGTCTTCTATTAGGCTATCTAAATAGAATGATACTGTACTTTTCAAACTTCGGATTAAGTTATGATAGCAAATGAGGTGATAACAATTCTGTAATTGTGTGTAATTTAAAAATAATGAATGAATAAAGGTATGATATCACTCATATTTAAGAAAAAAAAAAGGGTATGATATCACTCAATTTTGAGAAACACGTCTAGATTACTTATTAATTTATGATACCAATAACCAAATAAGGTGATGACCATTCTGTAACTGTGTGCAATTTTAAAATAATGAATGAATAAAGGTATGATATCATTTAATGTTGAGAAATGCGTCTAGATTACTTGAAGTGATAGTAATTAAAGCCGCATAAAATTAAAAACGTCTAGACTCTAGATTGCTTAAATTGACCTACTTAAAAGGACATAAAATTATGTCATGTGATATGAAAAAATTAATTATTAATCATATGGGAGGTTCATGCTATATACCATAATGTCATGTGATATGAAAAGCTAGTTGTACGAGAGATTCATGTCATATGCCCTAATGTAAAAGATAATACATTTTCATGGGCTCGATTACCTTACTAATTTAGATAAGGTTATTTAATAAGAATCTTCAATAACCACATTTAGATTGGTTGTAAGATTTTTTTATAACCACTTTTATAATCAATCTAAAAATTATTATTAAACAAATTAGTTTAAAAAGTCTTATCCAAATCAATAAGTTAGTAAAACCTCATCCGTTAATGTAAAAGATATAAACTTATATTTTTAGATTTATTGATTTTTTTCTCCATTAATGAATTGTGAAAAATTATTAATAATGCATTACATCAAATAATGGCTTTCTTTGGACTTTCAAAAGTATTGGGATTGCCAACTGGTGGTTCAGCTATCCCACCGAAGTTGATTAAGATATTTTGGGTTTGCTTTTAAATTTAGTAACAAAGCAAGTTGACAAGCTTCCACTGAAACTAAAGGTTAGCTTATTTATTCTATTATATCGAGGCCTGTCTCTAGAACTATCTGTTTAATTTTTTAATTGTTTTTTTTTTGACAAATAATAAGTACAATAACTGCATGCTGAACTCTCTTGAATGAACGGCACGGAACTTAAGCCCTCTAGAAGTGGAGGAGACAAAGAGTTCCATACGGAAGGAAGAACAACTTGAAAATTACCTATATAGAGAGGTAGATAAGATTCGAAACCCACAAATTAAAAGATTTGTAAACTGAGTCATGACTTACCACCCAATCAAACCACGAATCTCCTATTTAAAGTTTTTATTATTTGGTCTTTGGCAGCTAGTGCCATTGGTTTCAGTGCCAATTACCCTCATGCCTTTAGTAGCATGGGTTCGACGGCCACCCAAGTAATCCAAATAATAAACTAGTAATATTAATAAATGAATAAAATAAATAAATAAAGTTGTTCCCCCATCTCATGTATGGGTTGCCCCTAACCTTGTGTGGGTCTCCTCCCATCTTCGTGTGGATAGATTTCTCTCACTTGAGAGTAGTTTCTCAAGCCGCGCCATCAAAATGTTATTCTGGTAAATCTTAGTTATACCATGGGCTAGTTTTAGATTTCCAAAAAAAAAAAAAGTTTCTATTATTTGATTTTCTCTATTTTCATGACTTTATTAATGAATGAATATATCTCAATAAGTTTAATATCATACTTGTCAATACTTGTTTAAGAAAAAAAAATATATATACACTCAAAGTATCTTTTCTTCTCTCTCTACACATATATCCTAAAATTTTTATTTTAAAATAATTATTTACAATTCATCATTTCTAATAGGTCCCACCATAGTGATGAGATTCACTAAAAATAAATACTTATAATTAACGATAAATAATTTTAGCTCAAGACTAGTAAGATATATATATATATATATGTATATATATTTCTCATTCTTATGTTGATTTAGAATTGGTTTTTGGTTATTTAAATGTGGTTATTCCACTACTTAAATGGAAATACATAAAAATACATATGGTGTTTTTACACAATTTTATACTGATAAGTATAGAAGATTTAACCCATCTAATAATTTCAACTATAGTCTTTGTAGAAATTTTTGGATAGAATAGAACAAGTAAAATCATAAAATGGATAGGCGGAAACACTTGAGGTATGAAAGGAATTGAGGAATAAAAAAGTTGTTATCATGTAAGGTTATTTTGGAACTTTAATGGCTGTATGGTGTAAATTTTAATTTTTAAATATTGGTGCTCGTGTTTTGAGTAAACAGGTGTCTCAGAACGTTTTCCCTTTTTTTTTTTTTTTTTTGAAAGGGTAGTAAGATTTTTTTTTTATTATTTTTTATTTTAAGGATAGTAAGAGTTTGTTGAGATGCACTTATACCCTTATTGATTACAATCACATTTATACATTAAAAATAATTTTTTTTTAAAATATATATATTTCAAATCATACACAAGCACATACACGCATTTATGAATAATAATTCATCAAAAGTGTGCCCATATGCAAACTCACACATACGTGCGTGCACATACAATGCCCTAACTATACAATGGTTGTTCCTAACAACACACATGGAAATAATGTGGGGCCTAAACATAATCCTAGATAGGAGTGGCCACGAATCAGTTTTGGACACAACCGACCCAAAACCAATTTTAATCGATTTTTCAAATTGAAAACTGACTTGACCTGATTTTAGCAGGGAAATCAACCAGAACCAACTAGTGTCGGGTTGGTTCGGTCTCGATTTTTTAACCCACCCCTAATCTTAGATAGTTAGCACTATACATGCGTGCACATGCACATATTTATGAAAAATAATCCATAAAAAGTGTTTAACTATGAAGAATTATACAATGCATGCCTTGATGATACACAATAACGTGCCATTTGGCACACCGAACAGAAAGTTGGGACTACGTTTCCAATTCTAAACCCTTGTTTAACCGTTGTTCTTGATAGCACATGAACCCCATGTGGGGCCCTACCATAATCCTAGATGGCCATCTAATCTTAAATTATAAGAAACAAAAAATAAAATTGTTTTTAATCCAATCTTAATTGTACTAAACATATTACAGTATTAATTTAATTTCCTCCAATTCAATTAAATCCCGTCTAATCTCATCCCATCAAAATAATTCAATCCTATCCTGCACTCCAAACACACCCTCAGAGGAGACTTAAAACATTTGAACTTAAAGATAAACATTACACAAACTCTCATGTTTTGAAGAAATAAAATTTTTATTTTATATCAAGTTAATTTTAAAAAAGAAGGGAGAATACTAGTAATTATGATTTCAATATCAGGCGGGATGTCAAGTTTACAGAAAATGTTTGTACGATATTCGATGTTCAAATCGAATTCATTAAGTTAATATTTCTCTCCATAATCTTTAAAAAAAAAAAATTACTAACTACAATTTGAGATAAAGTTCAGGATTTATAACGTTCTAATTAATTTGGGTGAGATGGATACAAGAAATTGGCTCACTCACTAGTAATCTTCATGGTATAAATGAAACAAACCTAATTGGTCTAGTTACTGGCACAGATCACATTTTTTAAAACAATTTGAGATCATTTGAGTTGATGGCCTCTATAAAGGGGATTACTTGGCCGGCCGAAAAACGAATCTCAAACTCAAAGTGGTTTTACCTTGGTGGCACAATACACCCGCATTACCTTTGCCCAACCAAAAACGTACAGTTCAAGTATCAAACCTTACAAATGCTATCAAATTATCACTTGGCCCCTCATGTTTGAAAATAAATTACGTTTAAATCATTTCGAAGTGGTAATGATAATTTTTCCTTTGAGTGAGGGTTCTGTCTCCCGATGCCTTGAAAGTAAATCATATTAAAAGTGTTCTATTCCGAACCGTATCATCAGTGTCCTATCATAGTAGTCCTGGTAGTTATAATTTGTACTAATAATGTTCAATAAAAAATAAAAAGAAACAAACCTAATTGGTGGCTCCTAGTTATTGGCACAAATCACATCTTTTAAAACAATTTAGATCATTTGAGTTGATGACCTCTATAAATGGGATTACTTGGCCCGCCCAGAAAGGACTCCATTCAAATGTCAAACACAAATCCTCAAATATAATCTATTTGGTTACTTTAAACCCTACCTTTTGGCCCACTCGTAAAAAAATATAAATAAATAGATATATAAATAAATAAAGCTTATAATGGCATCAAGTTTCACTACCACACATTTTATATATCACCCAACAGCGTGGAGAACTGAGACTTGCCAGACACACGGAGTTGTTCCATGCAAATGTCATTGGCACCCAGTTAATTCAGGGAATATGTCTCCCATGTCCCAACAACAACCGAACACGTTCAGTTAGGAACCCTACCGCTACCGTTCTTCCAAACATGTATATAGACTATCACTTATTACGTTACACATTGACCTTATTGAAATTGTGATTACTTTTTCTTTTTCTTTTTTTTTTTTTTTTCTTTTTTTTCTTTTTTTGAGATAGTGATCACCATCTTTATGATATGTTACTCTCCTCTTCGTTTTTGTCACGTGCATATTTACAATATCTATAAATTCTAATTCTTTTATTATTTTCTAAAAGTCGAATTCATGCCTCATGGCACACATTTTTGTTTTTTCAATTATATATATATATATACACGCATACCGGTATAAGCTTACAATTTCAATCTGAAAGATCATCGACAAGGATATGGTTGTTTGAAATGTGAACCTAACCTTCTACCTCCACCTGCTCATCTGCTCTTTTAACTGTGACCATTCTTTTCAAAATTGAGGCATCGGGCCATTCCACTCAAATGGCCAAATGCCAATGCTCATTTCAGAAGCAGTTCTCACTTGGTCCCATGAGGCCATTAATCCACAACTATCACCATCAGAAAAACCTATCATCTTAACAATAAAAGAAACCAGCATTAAACACCTCAGTCATTTTCTAAAAGAATCAACTGCATCTTGCATAAATCAATTAAACCCAGTCCCTTACCAGCCCAGTGAAAGAAACCTCTCTTCTACTCTTTGCACAATAAATTGTGTCGCTACTTAAACAATTCAATCCACATAAAACACACAAGTAAAACAAAAGAGTTTATAATGGAGAAGAAAACTGCGAATGCAATGCTGATATCCGAAAATTTTCCTTGCGGGAGTACTTGCTGCTGCCGAAGGAGCAAGAGATGTGGGAAAGAAAGATGATAGCTACAATACCCAGCATTTCTTTCTTGGTTGGCCATTGGGTTTGAGATTGTTTAATCCTTGGTTCCTCCACTTTCCTTTTCTCACTGCTGTCCCTGATCATAATGCGCGGAATAAAGACGTGTTTAAGGGAGAAGGTGGTGCCAGCAACCAGACTCCGTGCTTGAAAGACTACGAATATAAATAATGAAGGTTTTGGTTTGGAAGCGTCTTTATCTAATATTTGAGTCTAGCTTATGTAATGCTTTGGTGTCTAAGCATCTCAATAAATTCTAAGAATATGTAATGCTTTTCTGTAGCACAATAGTACCTCATCTTGCTTTTTTATTGGAATTTTAGCCATAAATTTTATTTTCATGCTTTTAAAGAAATGATAGAATTAACCGGAAGGGAGAAAACTCAGCTCCATGTTATGTTCAGAGGAATTTTGTCCAAAGATAAGTTGCTAAGCCTCCTCCGTAATCCCTTGTTTTCACATATCATTCTGGCAAAGGTCACCAATTAACAGGTTCAGGCATCTATTTGAAACATTTAGATGACATGTTTTATGCGACTAACTTGAAAATAATGACCAGAAAATGATCAATACATACAGCATTACAGAGTCTGAAATCTTTCCCATACTATACATTACCAGGCCTAATAAGTTACCAGGTACAATGAGCAGAACAACTTTAGCTGTCATCAGATCTACCACTAAAAGAACACAGGAAAGTAAAAAGTTGTTTATATTATATAACCAATCCAGATGATCATCAATTACCCATAAATTAATATTTTCCAAAGCTTGAATTGCAACATGTCAGTCTAATATTTCAAAGTTCAAAAATGAGAAGCCTGACCACCTATATATATGCCAAAATCATTCCCTTCCTGTCCCACAGCAGTTTGCATTAACCCTCCCTGTTTAAGAACAAGTTCTATCAGTTATTAGAAGGCAAAGGAAACAGGAAACAGAAGCATAATGACTTACATTCACTACATAGTAATAACCTAAACCCATATTGCATATGATAAATTTTTAAAAGGTTGAAATGTTTAAGAGCAGACTTAAGTCGGGGAAAAAATTAATCCATATTACATTTTACAATAAGGCTTCTTCAAATTAACTATTCCAAGTAAACAATAAATTCATAAAAAAAATCAGAAACCATCTAAAGTACATTTTTTTCTTTTATACCAGCTTCTTAATCAGATGTACCATATTTGCAAATCAAAAAAGAGGACTTTCACTTTGTCACACATACATTAGTTTATAAAAGAGTATGGAGAGTTGCAGCATGCAATCTGCTTGTGAACTTGAGGATGTTAACAAAACACTATTATTCCTTTTACCTTTTCTTATAGTTTGAAAAGGTCAAAAGTTTAAAAGAAATTATAACAAGTAAAAATTAAAATTCAATTATAAGTACAATCTTAAGCTGTTTCTGTAAGCTAATTAATTTATTAATCAACAACTTCATGATATCTTGGAGTATGATTGATCCTTTATGTTACAGTACACCTTCAATATTTAGCAATTGTAACAACCTTAACACAGATTTCCAATGTCAATACACACTTTGCGAACTTCGACATTTCTATTCTGAGTTTTGAAATATTTCCAAGTAATTTGACATTAAATATTTCACTACTTTTGGATAGATTTAATGGAAAATACTCTTCAATACAATTACACAAACTAAAAATTCATGAACTTTTGAAAATTCATTTCTATTGCATGCAATTCATGTATATCCCCCATTTTCTATGTCTAATTGTGTCGGATACTAGCTAAAAAGAGCACTTAAAACACTTACATTCTTAGCAATTGAGCACAAGACTAACATTCAACTGGTTGCTGGAAGGAAGACCCTAATGAGTTCTTTAACTGTGACTCTCTTCCTACACGTTGGGCACTTATTCTGTGCAGCTATCGCAGACTTAATACATGCCTTACAGAATATGTGACCGCACTTTGTTGACATCTCCTCAACTAATGGTCCCATGCAAATGGGGCACGTGAATGTAGGCTCCTTTGGAGGTGGTGGTGGTGGAGGAGGAGGCGGTGTAACTGTTGTAACTCCCTCCCTCTGCCAGTGCAATAATAAATGAGTTAAGCAAGCATTCAAACACATATAAGAAAGAGAGAGAGAGAAGGTGAGAAATGCAACCAAATGCAACATCCTAAATTTCACAGTCGACTAGAAATTTTTATAATTTTCTAATTGAAAGGATTGCACCTCAATAAGCCATAAGAAGATAAGAGGACAATTAAGATTATAGCTATTACCGAAGTGTTGCTAGCACTTTCCAAATTTATGAGATCACAGTTGATAATTGCAGAGTAACCAGGAGGAACTCTTCTGCGCTTGTTGCGGTTATTCTGAGACATCCTAGTTGTTCCTCCTGCAATAATTACGGATATAATGAGCGAGAAATATAGGCAATAATCTGAACTACAGCTATAACTTCAAAGAACATGTAATATTTTAGTAACTCAACCATAAATACAGTTAACTAAGTAATAATCATTGTCAGTCAATTAGATTGCAATGACATCTAACACAAACTACATAAGGGAGCACTAGACGCTACTGTTGAAGTCTTCCTGTTAAGATGAAGAACTGTTTCATAACAGTTCCAAGGGGTATCAACAACAACCGATTCCAACTCCCATACTTAACTTCCGACTGTCCAAAGAAATAAAGGTCATCTTGTTCAGAGAATAAATACAAGATTACAACTTGTTTCACAACCACTAAAAACTACATCAGCTTGAAAAAATGATGAAGATGACTTCATCTGAGAATTCTTGTGTCTGTGTGTGTCTGTCTCTTAATCAGCTGCCTCAATCACACACCTCCCTTTTTTCACTAGCATCCTCTTTCCTCCTATTAATACATTTTGTATTACTATATGAAAAATAATAGACAAGAACTCATGAATCAATCAATGCTCTTATAGATATATTCCTCAAAGGTTCATCTTGCCTCGTAAAGTCATGTACAAGTACATATAGTATGTAAAGCACGCATATCATTCTGTCCAAAAGTAGATGAGATTTCACAACATGCAACACAATCATCGAGATGTATAGATACAGCAAATACAACAACATATGCCTTTCCATTCAACACAAAACTACACAATGATAATGAAACATAAGATAATGAATGAAACATTAATATGCACAGGCACACACGAAAAGACCTACAACTAAATGAGAGTAAAAACAATAAGAGAATTGATAATATTACCTGAATCTACATCAACTACAACTGTCCTGCTGCTACGATTCCTTCTGGAATTGTTTTTAGCCTTGCATGAAGTTCAACAAAATAAATTAAACTCATTGCAACTCAAGTGAACTCAAATGAAAAGATGAATGATCAACAAACACAACAAAATTACTTCAGCAAAGGCCCTGGGAGATGATTCAATAACATCATCATCAATAGCCTCAACATCAATAGGAGCATGAGGTATTGACTGCTGCTCTTGTTGGCTTGCTTGTACTTCCTGAGACCTGCCTTCAGTTGAAGTCCCCTCCCGATCTCTGTTTTCACACGGTGGCACATTAAGGTCCAACACTGCCTTCCTCCTTCGATATCCCCTTAGTGCAGGCCCCCTTGCCGGTTGAGTGCTCATTCTCTAACTATTTTCAAAACCAGATTTTTTACATTAAAACAATGTTTTTATATTTTACCACATATTAAGCGTTACACAGACGAGCAAAACACAATCAAAACTATATTTTGCTTCTGTTCCACAATTTCAGTACACAATTTCTCAAATGTCGCCAGCGTCATTACACTTGAATTACACCCTACTTCGTAAACTCCAATCTAAGTCTGAGAACAAAGTCTGCCTTAATAAAAGTGAGACTCCTAGTCAAGTCAAATACTAGACAACAAACCCTCCTGATTTTTTACTTCAATCATCAATAAAAATTACAACTTTAAGCCAATATCAATAATCTTCAACAGACGCATTGAACCATACTATCATATCCTAACATACTATCATATCCTAACATACTATCAAGTCCTAACAGAAAGACTACAATTTAAGTTCATTTTCCAGTTTTACTGTTACATAATATATACAATCACTCAATTGAATGATCAATAATCAATATCCAAACTAAAAACCCAAACACTTACAAGATCATCAATAATCAAAACCCATACTAAAAAAACCCACGGACTTGTAACAAAATCAAAAATCAAAATTTAAACAACTAGTATGATAACATAATCGAGCTGCAATCGAATGGATTCACGAAATGTCACACCAGATTAACATATCCGTACAAACAATCGCGACAAAATGTGGCCGATTAATTGAAAAAAAAAATGAAAATAAAGAAGAAAAAAAAAGAAATCAAATAAAAAAACTCAAACCTGAACTTCGAGAAGCAAAATCAAGCCAATCGGATAAGTTATCGTCGAAAAATAATTTAAATAGGTAGAGAGAGAGCGAGAGGTGTTATCAGTTTTCGTCATCTAGGGTTTCAAAAAGGGGACGAGTAGGCAGAGTAATAGCGATGGAGAGAAATATTTGAAGAGGCAGGGGTGGGGGGGTGGTGTGACCCAATAATGGGCCGTTACTGCGACACGCGGATCGGTAACTACTAGATTGCGTCCACGTGGTCCTGATTGCAAGACGTGTAAGCGTGTAGACGGCTGATATTCACGTAGCAAATTAGGACCGTCCTCTTGCACCTAATGATTTGACAGATAAAACGGAGCACGTCTACAGTGGGGGCACTTTCGTGGATCTTACGGGGAGCTATCTTTCTGTGTCATTGAGTTCTAAAAATGTGAGTTGACCTGTTGATTCTACGGTCAACATCCTCTAAACACACAGCGTTTTCTCAAAAGGAAAATTCCTCTGTCCTGCATCAAATTTACGCAATATTGCACGCAGCGCTAGTTTTTGCCATAATTGCATTAACATCCCTTGAAATGTGTTGAATAGGGTTTAGATATAACGATTAGGGATGGTAAAAATTCTCGATGGGATCTAAACTAGCAAGCTTTGATCTGTTTGGGGCAGTTTGTAAAATTGAAAATGGATTTTGATTCAAATTAGAATTAAAAATTTTATAATTTAATCAGATTTTAGTTAAACACTTTTTAACTTATCTTAACTGGATTATCCATTTTATTAATTTTTCATTATATATTGATATTATTATTATCATCATCATCATAATATTATTATTATTATTGTGCATTACTGTTTTGTTCATTTAATTTTATAGTTGCAAGTTATGTCTAAAACAAACTATGATTGTAGAGAACTAACGCGTTAGAATTTAATTTAATTGATTGTTATAATATATTGGCACTATTATATTAAACTTGAGGAATTTATGTTGTTTAAGTTATTTTAGTGTTCATATTTTATGTTTAATTATCATATTTATTAGTTTTAGATGACATACAATTGGATTTGAATTTACATGTGAATCCAAATAGATATTAAACTTTAAGTGCACATTTGAACTTAAGTTTATATTTAAGTCTAAAAGTTTGTTGTAATTTAAATATATATTTACACTTAAGTACACATTGAAATATATATGTTTTTAATGAATCAAGTCAAAACGGGTTGAGTATGAGGCATCTTGTCCAAAACGACCTTAGGTTTAAAGTGAAAATCGAAAATACATTCTGATCATGGGTCAGGTATAAAGACACTTCATTCAAAATGACTTTCGGGTTTAAAACGAGTCGATCAGGTCTCAATTTGTACCGTTGTCATTCTTAATGACAATTGAATAATCTCGAACCTTGTAATGACTAAATTGACCTTGCGCTAGTTATTTTATTAATATTAATTTGAAATAATAACTCAAAAATCATATACAATTAAATTAACTTATTACAAAATTAAACTTTAAAAACTCAACTAATGGTGGAAAGGACTTTATCACTGGTACAGTGGGGAAACGTTGATCTCCTACTGGACTTACTCTTTCAAAAGAGTTCATGATCTCCTCTAGAAAGACATGCAAATATCTTCCAAATTACAAAAGATTATGCAATCTCATGTAGATGAGAGGAGATTGCAAATCACCCCATATATCCTCACTTTAGTGGAATTATGTAATTTTTTTAATTATCAAATTTTTTTTCAACAACAATTTTTAAAATTGTCGGGCCTCTTTATAAGTTTTGTTTTAGTATATAGGTAATTTTATAAATGTTGAGGTTGCGCAATTTTCCTATGGTGTCAATTAGTAAACACTGTGTAAGACACATTTCTACCCTTAAATCAGATAGTCATACAATTAATCAGCAGATAGTCAATATATATATTATAGGGTATGTTTGAGCAATTATGGCAAAAGTTGCTATCACGTGAAATATCGCCTCGACTCCAAGGAAGTTCGTGCGATTTTTCCTTTTATTTTGGCAATTTTGCTAGAGCCTTTTAACTAGGGTTATGCATTCCTCAATTCAACTTGATTTTTTTCTTTTTTTGAAATAACTCAACTTGATTTTAACCATTAGCAAAGAAAACCAACCAGAATCGAACATGGTCGGTTCTGTTTTTGGTTAGTTTTCTTGGTTTTGTGCTGGTTTCAGAGGGCCCCTTAGACTTTTGGACTAAAACTTATGTTTAATTGAATAAGAATGGAAATTAAAAAGCACAAACGGGGTAAATGAGGGTGGGGGTGGGTTCCCTCAATTTGATGGGTTAAATTTATCCCATTAATATGGAACATTTTTTTTCAACATTTTATTTTTCATTTTTTACATTAATTATATAAAACATTAAATTTATTTTTAATATTATTTTTTATATTTTTTTCATTAATTTATTACACATGTTACAAGTATATTATATACCGTATAGTATTGTCGGACACTCTTGATCAAGATCTCTGAAGTGTGGTCTGAAATTGGAGTTCTCAGATGTGGGAGAGAAGTATTATTATTATTTTTTTATACTTTATTAAAATATTAAAAATAATCATTATTATAAAATAAATATTATTTTAAAAATTAAATTCAAAGAATTATATTTTACTTTTGAAAATAATATTACAATATTTTTAGTTTTATTTATAAAAATAATAGGATACATAATTGTTTTCTATCTAATCTCATAATAGATCAAACAATGGAAAGTATTATTTTTAGTTCAATATCATACAGCACCAATGACATCACAACATTAAGTTATATAATCCAATCAAATTCAATTCACTCTTATCAAAATAATGCAATCCAATCTCGGGTATCAAACGTAGTCTAATTGTGCAAAATAAGATGCATCTGCCCATACATTATATATTCCAGTGTGAAAAAGAAAGCTGACAGGACAAAAATGAAGATTCAGCTTCAAATTCTTTGAATGTCAAATGAAGACCAAACTCTTTTGCGTTTTGCTAAAAATAATTCAAATTCTTGTGGAAGTTTAGAACGATGTAGAAGTAGAACTAACAACAAGAACGAATAAAAAAAAAAAAATCTTGAACTTTGATCAAATGACAGAGGATCAGGATTCATGAAATACTAAATACTGAATATGAAATTGATTGTCTGCTAATATTCTCAGAAGATCTACCAATAGCTACCCTGATAAAGAAATTACACCAAACTGCTCGGAAAATTGTGATCAAATGTTAGAACTCCAAAATCCTATTAACAAGCCAATCATTCATGCATTTTCCATATTATATCGACCAAGGAAATGGTAATCACTCGTAGTGTCTCTGCAGAGGGTTGTGCAGCAGACAAATTTGTAAAACCCCCCAGTGCAAGAGAATATCACCTAATAAATCACAACAAAACCTTTGCCTACGATTCCTAAAAGTTCAGAAGCAACTTCTGGGATGATTTTAAGGTGAAAAAACAGATCTAAAACACTCTCAACCTAAAATTTCCCTCTGACTTTCCAGATTTGATTTTATTTCAAATGAGTACTTCTGGAGGTCAATAACATAAAAAAATTTTGAATCTGACAAGTTCGTTTGGATGTTTGAATAAACAGCTGAACTTTAAAGATTGTTGCAATAACTGGAACGGGGCTCTATTCTACCTTAAAACTACTTCAAGGAAGCAAAGTCCTTAATCAGCTCTATCGCAACAAACTGTACATGTATCGTGCAAACACACACAACCAACTTCATAATACTGTCTTTTCTTAGTGTATAATAGTGTTATAACTACATGGAACAAGAAGTTAAATATTACATGAGATCAATGACTAAATACATTATGCAAGGGCAGCATGCCCATAAGCCATCAATATTAGGCATGTAAGTTTTTCCTAATTCTTCGATATGGAGAATTTTGCACAATTTGGTTGAGTACAATAAAAAGATAAATTACAAAGGAAAAAGGAAATGAAAGGCAGTCATCATTATTTGAACATATGATTTCACATTTATGAATTATTCCAAAGAAGCCACACTAAAGGGAAAAAAAATTCAACAAACTAACCGTAAATGTTCTCTTCATGTTGAAGTTAAAACACAAATAATTTAAAAAGAAAAATTCTACATTAGAGTTGCTCAGTTAATCTGATCATAAAGGAATTAACTGCACCCCTATCCAATACGATCCATGAAGATTCAAAGAGCTCATGGAAGAACTCAGCTCCGATCTCTGTAGCTGCATTTCTGAAGGCTGTCCCAAATGCATTTCCTTGAACTGCCCCAAGTCGAGGCTTGCCACAGACCCCGACTATTAATACTTTGTTTGGCTCTTGAGATAAGCAAGCACAGAGAAGAGGCTTCATTCTAGCTCCCTTCTCCCTCAAGGCATCCATTAAAAAATAGCAGAACTTAGTCAAAGCCTGGGGGTAGCCCAACAGCTTTGTATCCACTGAATCCTCAAGCTTCACCCACCTGAATTTTCTTCCACTTCTGATTGCACCATTCTTTGTAATGGCTGCACTTCCTTGCCTAAGAATTGCTCTTTGTACCTTAATTGCCTGGTGCATTCCGGCTTTTAGCTTATCAAGATTGCTCAATGACAATGCATCATAAGCTACCCCAAACTGCTTCGAAGCACAGGAGCCATCGGATTTCATGAATGATTCAAGCAGTGCAGTAACCCCATACACCACATCTGCTGCAGATACCCTAGAGCTGTAGCCATGTATCCTCAAGAAACTCCGGTAGTAGAAATCAGTCAGCCCATACTCAGGTAGAAATCTTTCAAATTCATCTTTCATCTTCCGCTTTACTTCCAAATTCATGTATTGAAACTTTTGCTGGCAATCCACAAGTGCAAACCCCATTCTAGCAAGAAGAAGCTTAAGCTTCTTCATACCATTGTCACTCCACGTCTTCAATTTCGTAGCAATATATGAAGAGCACAACATAGAATCAAATAAATTCCATTCCCGTAACAGCATAAGTCTGGGTTCATCCTCATATGCAATTCTCGAGGACTCAGGTGCTCGAATCTTCGTCCCATCCTTGAGTGTTACTGAAGTAACCGCATCCAAATTTCCTGAACTATTGATATGCTGCTCAAGCTCCATAACTCCAACTTGGTACCTCTCATCAGTCAACCTCTCGTGAACAAACTGATCAGTCAGCGAAACACAAGCCAACCAAAGCAACTCATTTGTGTTCTTCCTCAAAGAATGTGATAAATCATACATCAAACACCCAGATGGTTTACCATGATACGTTCCCATTTTATAGTATTCCCTCTTCAGTTTCTTAAAAAGCCGTTCAGGGTCTTCCTCATTTTCTAAAGAAACCCTTCTCCGCTTCCTTGACCCATCCTCATCTTCCTCGTCCTCTTCCTCACTTTCGCTCTCTTTTTCATCATCACTATCCAAAACACCGTCATCATCTGCCTCCAAATCACAAGCACTAGCCAAAGCCGAAACCTTAAAATCATATGCCAAATCAGCCTGCTGCTCATCATCAAGCGTGTAGAGAACAACAACACTCTCATTACGGTCACTCAAATTATGCAAATGAATTGGACGGTGACTATCAACCACAAAAACACGCGCCTTGGAGCCTAACCCAAGAACCATTTTCAAATCCCTATGGGAACCCCAATTAATCAAGAGAATAGAGATCGGATTCTCAGAGGAGGAGCCCAGGTTGGGACCCGCATACTTGTGGATTTCTTGAAAGGAAGACACAGGGTAACACGCATAGCGCACTGAATCAGACTCCAGCACATGGAGGATGATTTTGAGGGCACAGATTGAGTCCACATCAGACGTTGATGGGAATATCAAAAGAGGAGACTCAGATGAAGCCATGGCCGATTCGCGAAGCCGCCTGTAGAACGTCTCTACCCTCTGCTCTCTAACCATAATTCCTCAAACCAAACTCTAATTCCTTATGCTAAATCTCCTATCCCAAACAACCAACTCACCACTTTTTTTTTCCTTCTTCAAATTTCATCACATTCTTATTCTATAAATTTTGTCAATACACAAATTACCCATCAAATCAAATTTAGAAAAACTGAATTAAAATTTAAAAATATATATATCAAAAAATTGACCTGGGTATATATATATCCTATCTAATATACAGCTACAGGAGACAAGAGGATAGAAAAATAGAGTGGAAGGTAGGAATTGAAGTACCTGAGAAATGTAGAAAGAAAAGCAGGAATGAGCGAGGAGGATATGTGTAATCAGATCTGGGTGTTTTAGAGGGAGCGTGATTGTTTTTTGCTTTGTTTTGATTTTTGAAAATTAGAGTGGTAGTAGTAGCAGTAGTCGACGCATTTCTCCCAATTTTTTAAATTTTTAAGACCCACCGCCAAGTTTTGGCGCTATCAATTATCAATGACATGCGATCGGCCCCACCATTATTTCTCTGTCTCCGGATTCCTGATCGTAGGATCATATGTAAGTGTTGAGATCTAACGGTGTGGATATATTGCTTCCTATGATTACGTTGTGACCATTACTTAATTGGTCAACACATAGCTTGAACATCTCAGATCAGATTTTCAGGAAAAAATAATTTCTATGAGATTATACCACGGTTGATGTGGTATAATAGACCAATGAAATAATATCATTTATTTTTCATTCGCACCACATCAGTCATAGAACAGTCCTATTAAAAATTTTCTCGATTTCCAAATACCACCACCACGCTTTTCTCTTTTTTTGGTACTTTTTGGAGTTTAATTGATCTAGTTGTAGAGTGAAAGGAGGATGGCAATTCATGTTAATTTGTGGGGGCAAAATCCATAATTTACCTACCAAATTAATGTTTTTTTAAGGCATTTGCCAAATTAATGTTACTTCATATCGTATTCACAAAATAGTGTTATTATCAATGTGTTTTGTTTTTGTTTTTATTGATATTATGTTATTATCAATAATTGGTGTGTCCATTTAAACATGATTCACTTAATTAATTGTGTTAAAATTCTCAAATTTTACTTTGTTAAAATTATTTTGTATTCGTTTATACCTGCAAGTCGTGCATAAATTTAGATTGGATTAAAAAAATCTACATGTAGCGGGTTTTTATTTTAAAATTGGTAAATTTCAATGTCGTTTCTAATATTTGACTAAATACTAGTGAAATAAACTGGTTTTATTTTTGCATCAATAACATCTGTTATCGGAAAGGCCTATAAAATTTTTCAAAGGTGTTCAAATGCGGAACATTTACAATACTTTTTTGGTGGGCAGAAGTTGAGATTTTACACTATATCAATAAGATTCCAGAGTTAAAATCATAGTCCCATTTCATAATGGTTAAATTTGTTATAATGATAATAAAGAATATATATAAATACATCATCTTTTAATGTAACTATTTTGACGTTTCTCCATTCATTAATGTAGTGTTTTTTGTTACAAATAGTGTTTGATTTCGTAAGATAACAACGTATTTTTAATTGATGGTGTCAACTTAAGAAAAAATGAGAGAAAAAATAACGAAAGAAGGAGAAAGATTTCTAACAAGTTTTAGAATCTTATCAAAGTTCTCACCTTTGCTTTTTCCTACATTTTTCAAACATATGATTAGTTGTTATAAAACAATAGTAAAAACAATTGTATCTTAACTATTCCATCCTTGGAATGCTTATAAAATTAGTTGAGTTTGAAGAAAAGTTTAGGTTATGAGAGAATCTAAACTTAATATCCAATGTATATGTCGAGGAAGATTAACCATGTTTACTCAAAAAGAACACAAATCCATTCTAAACCTGATTAAATGAACAATTTGAGTTACTCGAAAGTGTTAACTAATTGCTGGGCCAATTCTTCTTTAACTAGACGTTTAACAAAAAGAAGCATGAGATTCAAAGGGTAGGTTACCATTCCTTCTTTTAATTGTTGTAAATTGATAATATAGTAGTCACAACCCATCTACACACTCGAGCCCGTAAAATGTAAATGACACACAACTCTTAAGACATAAAACTGCAGAAGAACCATTTGAACAATACATGCAATGAAAACAAAGCCCCCTGACCTGCTTAATTCACGATTAAGATACAATCTTTTGTTTCTGAGAGCAATAAATAGAAAAACATGCTGTGAGACAGAGGCCAAATCCTTGGGTAACGCGATGCAAATGGATCAAGTGACTTCAGCCAAGAACGATGCAATGTCTGCAATGAGACGTTCACATCTGAATTCCATAACTTAAAACAAAAATGAAATTATGATAAATATACAACGAATAATCATGATAGTAAAAAGAAGAGAAAGTACATTTGGATTCAATAGAATTAAAGAATCTATATATGGTATTTCCCAACCAAACATGACTGCAACATTGGAAATTAAATGGTACATTACAGTGAAACATGTAAGAGTGGAAAGAAGACAACGAAGAGGAGCAAAAAGAAGATGTTTCTCCCTCAAAATACTATGTTTATTATCACAAAAATCACACCAGTAGAAAGACAACAAATGCACTAAAAAGATGTAAACACTCCTCGGAGAAAGCCTTCAAAAGTATTTACAGTTCCCACCCACCTCAACCATCCTCAATGTAATTGAAGACTTCATTTTCTGCCCCAAGGAAAGCAACAACACTGAAATTGAAAAAGATCATACGAAGTTAGAAAATTTAAGATCTTTGAATAAATAAATATAGCAGTTTATGTGCTTTGCTAGAGACACAAGTTGATAATGCCAGTGGCATATACCATATACCTTTACACTGTCATTAGTAGTGCTAGGCTTCTGAGCATAGTAGGGAGCCGGACTAGGCATGACTGGTGTTTTTGCACCACTGTTTCTCTCCTCCCGCACTTTGTTAAAAATGTGAGTAAAGCCATCAGCGGATGCTGGGTTGTTTTCATCCCACTCACCAAATTTCGGAACTGCAGCACCTCTATCAGGCTGTAACAACAGAAAACATATGATTAAGAATTTCAGAAAGCTGAAACTGTGAAAAAAACTTAAAAGTTTTGGTTAAGAGAACTATCTCATCTTGACTGAAGATAAAATAATGTGGAAAGAATGTTGAAAGCATAAGGTTCCAATGCAACAAAATGATAGAGAAGGGAGAAAATTTACACTTTCATCGCCTCTAGCAGTTGGTCTTAGTCGAGATCTTCCAGGTGTACCCTGGCTATTTTTGTTCAAACCCTTTCCTTCCCATGAAGGAGACTGATCCCCATTACCTCTCCCTGAGAACCTAGCCTGGTTATGCAGTGGAGATCGCTCAAAGCTGTTCTCAGACCCAGCATTTTGTCTAGAAGGCCTCTTGAAAGCTTCACCAGAAGTTGCTACACGTCCCTGACGTTGATGAGCCGACTCAGCAGCAGCTTTTCGGCTCGTCTCATCTTGATGTGCTGGAGAGTTTTTCAACTGTTTGGGGTCACTATCCTCACTGCTCCTTCTTGTTCTAACTGCCCCCTGTCCATGTGGTTTCTCAGGTTCACCCATGGTTTTATGAGCTGGAGCTGGAGCTGGATCTGGGGCTTCATGATCAGAAAGCATATCTGGGTATTCTTCAGGATCATTTGGATTTATTATTTTTCCGCCCCGAGTCTTCCTGGCCTTATCAAAATATGCTGTGTAGGGAACATTTTCTCCACTTTCCCAGTTTCCAAACTTTGGTACATGTGAACGTTGCTGTCACAAAACAAAAGATAGTTATATTACACCCAAATATCACCTATAAACACGAGCCAAATTTCATCTGCAGAATTTCAGTTCATCACCAACTGTTAACACAAGAAGCAACAAAAAATTACTTGCAATTTGTGAATTCTTTTATCAAAAGGACCAAGGTGAATTATAACAAGCTAACAAAAGTAAGAACAATGACTGACAGCCCCAAACACTGAATAATGGTTTGAAATGGGTAAGAAGTCAAGGACCACATCTCACATGATAAAAGTTATTCTTCATCAATCCTAGAAACCAAATGGGTATGTCTGTGATAAAATTATTGTAGTAGATCATATATTGACCATTTGGTAACCTTTAAAGCAGGGTTAACGTTTCTTCTCAAAAATTAATAACATAAGCCAAACAAAAATCTTCCCTGCAGTGCAATAAAAAACAGAATAATCTATTTGATAATTAAGGCAAAAAGTGCTCTGTTTACCAATAGAAAAGGGGAATGGGTATGATTATGAAGGTTATATGTTACTAAAGCAATAATCTAAGCTCCTAATGGGAAATTAAAATGTTATTAAGTTATAGAACATATCTTAATTATATTATCTGCTGGATGCCATATAGCTGTTTATAAGTTATTACGCATTAGGCATCTCTTAATTATGTATCCATGTAGGATACACATTTTTAAACCTAGGAAAATGTGTATGCAATGTCAAAAAAAAAAAGAACGTATTTATAAGAACAGGCATGAAGCAGAAATAGTTTCCTCATTCTCAGTATGTATGTCAAGAAGGTAATCTGTAATTCTTTGTGGTAAAAGGCAATTGCAAAAATTTCTACTTCTGGCGTTCATCATATTAGCAATCACATGCTCTCATGAGTCCTTAATATGAAAATCATCAATAAAGCAATCTTGTTGCCTCAACACTACTATGCATACACTCTAGAAACCAACTTACACTCAAAAAGGTTGATAAATTATTTCTATGCCAAATTGAAATATCAGAAAGGATATACATGTCCAGGCCAAAATGAAAATGTCTAAGCATTTAACCCAGAATTAGACTTCAGCACACCTCGTCTGTGATTGAAGGAAAAGGACATACAACTCAGTGACCACAAAATGCAACACAATGATTTTACTTCTGTAGTATCAACTAATTACTAATTATGACAAAACTCAAAATCCAATTCTCTACCAAAGAAGATTACGAATGACATAGTCAGATCATAACTCATGGTGAAAAACTCGATTTATGACTTATACAAACAAATTACTACCCGCCAGACATCTAACTAGAAACTTGAATAATATGCACTATCAACTAAAATGCAACCAAATACCCAACAAAAGTTCGCTAATAAATTTGTCTCACTGCAGCAAGCAACATTGCCTTATACTAAACCCAGCAACTGATACTCAAAATTAACAAATGCATCCTTTTAAAAACCAGCTCAAGGTAATTTGATTAATACAATCAGTATACCCTGGATCAGATATGTTGGATTTCTTTAAAAACTTTTAGCCCAGAATTGCTACAAACCAAGGATTTTAATGAGGTTATGTTAATTCACTCTCTCAATTTACTTTCATTTTCACTTTATCTCTTTTTATTGTCTTGTTTTGTTCTCCTAAGCAAATCTAATATCTAAAACTGTCACGTTGTCCATTTTTGCATTATCCAACCACATTATTGAACATTGTTTTTTCCATTCAAAATGTGATTTTTAAACTACAAAATTAATAAGATCTGATATGGAAACAGTGAATAATTATCCCATTCATTCATTTAAAAAAAAAATAAACAAATCAATCTCATTAACCCAGATCAACAAACATCTAATCTTGTTTCATATACGATTCAGCGGACGACAAAAATCCAGCATTGCTAATCAAAACAAAACAAATTGACAGAAACCAAAATACAGTCCCAGAACAGATATTTTACACAACCATCCCATGTATCATTTCCACAAATTCATTATCTTTATAACAAAAAACAACAAATTAACATGTATTCTTCTACATATAACATAATCACATATACTCTTTCAAAATAACTAATTTAACGTAGAGGGTATTCAGATCATACAAAAACTCAACCAAAAAACACAAATAAATGAATATATAAATAAAAAATAAAAAATAAAAAATAAAAAAAAGCTCCTTTCAACAGAAGCTGATACAAGTTTATCTTTTGTAGCTTAGTTGAGGTTACAAAAACCATAGTGACACAAAAAGGAAACAAAAATAAATAAAGTAGAGGTCATTATTAGATTCTCAAAAAAACAAGCAGAAAAATTACGTAAATGAAAGTTACAAAGATGGAAAGAAGAAAGTAAAAACAAAAAGAGAACTTACTGCCATGATGTCTTCTCCACCAAACTAGGAATGACAAAAAAAACAACAAGAACAATCTTTTAATTGATTTAAGGTCGGTTGATGAAAAAGACCAACACCCACCAAAAGTCCAGAATTCACCGACCCAGCAAGAAGAGAGAACAATAGAGAGCGAAAGAGAGAGAGAGAGAGAGAGAGACTTGTTTTCAATGAAGAAGAGGGAGAGAGATGGAGAGTTTAAAGGGAGAGAAGAAGGTTATCAACCATTGACTGGTAATACTTTGACCATTCTCATCTCTATTTCTTTTCTCTGTGTAAAATAAAATCTCTGTTTCTTCCAAGTTTCAAATGTCCCTCTCATTAGCGTCCACCATACAGCCGTGTAAAATTTTAAATTTAAAAAAAAAAAACCAAAAAAAGAGAGAAAATGAAAGAGAATTTTGATTTGTTGGCAGAGAGAATTGAAGAGGGAATTGAAGTGGAAGAAATGGGGATGGGAGCGGCAAATGGAGATGGTAGTTGGGCAAATGGGGTCACACACTTTAACGCCGTTACAGTTAAAGGCGGCTCGCCTCTTCTTGTTTTTTTTTTTTTAATTTAATTGGACAAGTCTGCGACTCTGCATGTTTTCGTCTCTCTCCGCGGTTAATTCACCTTTTATTTGTCTGCTTCTGTTGAGACATTTCTGCGGCCTTTCAATTCTACTCTTTTTTCTTTTCTTTTCTTTTCTTTTTTGTTTTCAATCACGGTTTTATTATTATTTCATTTCGAGCCTCGTTGACTACTTGTTTCAATAGTCGACAAAAATCAAAATTTAAAAAGAGTCTAAAAAAAAATTAAACATAATTTTTCTTCTAATTAATTATACATATAATTAATTTTGTGGATGCAGTTATCAATTATGTAAATTTAAATCTAAATCTATTTGACAACCTATAAATTTAATTTCCTTTCATTTATTTTATGTTCAAATGTCTTAATTTTATTAAAATTTGAATATTAAATTTCTTGATTATTGAATAAAAGTATAAAACTGATGTATGAGATTGGTAATTTTGATTGTTATTTCAAATAAAATAAGATGAAATTGAATCTTATCTGCTAGATGTGTAAAATGATTTAAATTTAACAGTGTCCACCATGTAACAACCATTGTATGTTATTATTATTTTTTTTTAATAATCATTGTTTGTTAAGTAGATCTTATATTCTTGTTTTATGAAATTTTAACATGAGATTTTTGTTTAAAAAATGAAAACAAATACTTGTGATAGATTATTCGATTTTTTTAGAAAAGTTAAGAAATAAATTGTCTAATATTAAAGTCAAAAAGGGTTAGGAAATTCTATATACTTTTTAATTTCTATTTTCCAAAAATGCATAAAATATGTGTTATCGTTATGTGATGGCACGTTTGAAAATACAGTAATTAAGTCATTAGTTTAGCCAACATTATTGGCTTGACTTGTTCTTTCATTTAACTTGTGGGATTCTCCTCCTCCAGAGTCTGAGACTATCAACAGGAGGTCTGTTAGATCATAAATGCTTGGCATCTTCTACAGTATCATTGAACTTGCATGTGAATTATCATGTATTTTAAAAAAAATTCTAGTATTTAGATACTGCGAGTGTGAGGTTGCTTTTAATTTTTTTGATTGAAAACTGAAAACTAAATTATACAGATTAAGAAATAAAATGTTTATTTATTCAATAATTTACTTTTAAGTTGAAAGTAAATAATTTTTAATTCAGTTACTTTAATAGTTTTTCTTTAAATGATTTTATTGATTAAAAAATCAAACGAAATTATTTACAGGACACATTAAATGCCGTTTAAGGGTTGAGTGAAACGAATCAAATAAGCCCCAAGTCATCTCTCCCATGTTTAAATTCTAAATTTATTATAATAATTTAAAAAATTAATTTCTACTTAAATAATAAAATATTAAACCATTTACTTCAAGCATTATACACTCCATAAGCTCTATGTTTTCTCCATTTACTCTACCGATACCTAACTACTCATTCATAACAGGTGAAAATCTAGCATCAACATTGTCAAGTAGTTTTTCTAAAAATGAATTGTTGTTAGGTTAAACTATATCTAATTAACAAAATATATATTTAAAAAAAAAAAATCAGCATCTAACTATTTACTTTCATATAATTCCAGGATTATTATTTTTTTTTTAATTTAATTCAATAGTTGTTAATTATTTACTTTGAAATCAATTTCTTTTTTTCTTTTACTATTGAATTGAATAAAAATAAATCAGTGATTATTGAAGCAAATTTTTAAACCCATCGAATTATCTTCGAAGAACTGAAACTAAGCTTTGAACTAAATTATTAACACCTAAATGTAGTTTAAACTAGGATTGTATAAGACATTCAAATCCATTACACAAAAATTTATGTATATATATATATATAGATGTCAAGATGCCATCATGGAACCTATAAAATTTGCACACGATTTTTTTTTTTTTTGTTACTGTGGCAAATAGTTTTATGAAATAAAAGTCTTAGGATCTCACCGAACAATCAGCATCGCTCCTCGCTAAGTTCGAAACTAATAAGACATTAACGTAATGATTAATCTACAATGATGAGGTAATCTATGTAAAATGTAGCTTTAGGCAATCATCGTGACTATTGGCATGCAATCGCTTTTTGTTTTCCTAATGCTAACAAAAGTACCATTTAAAAATGATTTTTTTTATTTTTATTTTTTTATGTTAGCTCTCATTGAGTAACTTTTTATCATTTTGATCGAATTAACAGTTGAATTTTTATACATTTATTCTAAATTTGGGATTAATTTACCCTTATATATAAAGAAAAATAAATGTAAGGCCCATCAATTGACGGCAACTCCAAGGCGAGGGAAAGAGAGTGCCGATGACAGGTTCCATAGTTATTGCGATGGTGAGTTCCACCAAAGTAAATGGTGAGCTTGACAACATTGATTGATTGTATTTTAAGTTTGTTAAAATTGAGAGTTCAGTTTTCTAAGGATTTTGAGTCGAAAAATAAGACGTATCGGTGTTAGATGAGTACAGGTAATAAAATTAAATGTAAAAATTGTTTAATGAAGCCATGAATGAAGAGTTACAACTACGTTCCATATTTGAAAAATATTATTATCATTTTTTTTTTTTCATTTGAATTAAAGTCATATATTCGAAACATATGGTCTTTATTTTAAACTATGGTCATGTGTTTAGGAATACATGATCATATATTTGAGGCACATGATCATATATTCAGGGCATTTATTAAAAGATAAAATGATTTACGTTTATATATTATTTAAACTCAAATAATCAATTTAATGACAATGATTAAAAAAGAGGACAAATGAGTGATAAATCCTTTTATTTTCACTATTTAAAATTATGTTAATTTTGATTCTTTAAAAAGTACTTATAAGGTACTCTAAGAGAATATCCAGTTCACATAAGCAAAAAGAATTTACTAACCATGTGAGATACAACGAATGTACAATTTTAATTTATTTATAATCAATTAACCTTTTAAAATCTTTAATACAAAAAATCGAATATATTTATTAATAACTTGCCTTTCTGAATATTTATTTTTTAAGATCTTGACCGTTTAATATAATTGCTCTTTCCGAAGTAGTTTAAGACAATTTAACGACTGTTAATGAAATGCCATTTTTTTTTTTTTTCTTTTTTGGGTTCATAGAAAACAACGTATAAAACCAAACTCAGAAAGACAACAGGGGCAAATATTTAGAACTACTCTTTGCTGGAGACAGCTGCCAGGGAAGCCGAGTCATGTGTGCCAAAACAATTCGATCTCCAATCATATCTTTATAATTAATATTTTATCTGGTAACTAAAATTTTTAATTATATTTTCATAATTCCCGGTTGTTAAACCGATATATCATATAATTTAAATACGAATTTAAAAAAAAAAATTATAAAATTTAATATTACTCTAATAAGATTCATGGTGCCCTGGATGCGAAGGAGAAGAAGTCTTTTTTGGTTCAGAATGAGAAGATAATACATATATTGAGATATAATCGTTGAACTTTGAAGAAAAGTCGTTTGGATCAAAATTTTTCAGCTTGAAGAAAGTCTTCAGTCTATACTGGCAATTTTGCATTGAAAGTTAAATGTGTATGGCGTCGATTAGAATATTGTCAGAAAATATCAAAGAACATGTAGCTGAGAGAGTTGACCTATTTGAAAAGTAAAAATTGGAGTAATGCATGGTTGCTCTCGTGGCCATGACTTTTCAAATATTGAAGAGAAGATGAGCCGGCTTCTTTGACAAACTACCAGGCACACCACACCACATTACTATTTCACAACTTGTCTCTTTTATTACTTTACAACCAAACCTACGTGCCATGCACTATTTCATATTTTATATTTTATTGATCATTAATTTATAATTCAACTTGTTTCCCTGTGTTTTAGTGTTTTGATTCTGTAAGTAAAATGTTAAGCATGTGGTCAAAAAATTTGCTGGTGAAAGTTGGCAACTGCTGCACTAGAAAACCAAATAATTAATTAAATAAGTGATCGTGAGAACAATTATTTTAAAATTCACTATAAATCCCATTTAGGTTTTAATAGGTTGTCAAAAATCTTTCATAAAATTGATAAGCAGTCTTCTTTGTTTTATAATAAAGGTGGCTGATTATGGTTTATGAATTTCTCCTTCATGTTTGTAATAAACATTGGAGTTCTATTTTTATCTATAAAATTATAAATTATTTCTATAACGAGAGTTGCTTTTGGACTATACTTATGATAGTTGCTTTTAAAAGATGTCAATAAATTTCTGATACAATCTAAAATAGGCTTTAAAAAATGAAAAAGGCAAAAAAAAAAAAAGGTTGATGATTAAAGATATAAATTTTTATTTTGTTTTGTATATATGCGGGAGTTAGCCTTAGGCAAAGGTAATTCGGAAAGCATCATTTGTGAAGGTTTGAAAATGTCAGGGAAGATGAATTTCAATGGACATGCGCGTAAAATATGTTGTCGACAGATTAGAATGGGACTTGTTTGGCGGTGGAGATCACATCATATCATAACCCACGAAAAGGAAAGAGCCAGCTTTGTGACTGTGGAGAGCCGAACGCCACATCACAGTACTAGACACCTGTAGCCAAACAAGGTTGAAGCAACATGTAAGATGATGGTTTGATCATCCATCTAACTTTTTTAATTCCTGCGAGATGATAAATGATGTTCGATGCGCAAGTATCAACCACATTTAGGCCAATCTAATTAATGCATTGCTGGTTTGTACTTGCGGTATTATTCATAACTTTTGATGCACGTGTAATTATTATCCTTCTATCGTAGATTGATGTATTTTCGACTCAGTCATCAGTAAACGTCATTTTAGTCATTTAGTGCAGCCCTTGTGCATGTTCTTTCTTTACATTTCTCTTTCTCTCTCTCTCTCTCTCCTAGTGGCCGTTAATATGTATGGTGATCATTTATCGAAGAGAGGTTTTTGGTCTTATCTCCTTACTACCAAGACAGGTTGCTTGGTGGTACCAGATTTACAATCAAAATACTCTAGATCTTTGATTCAAACTCTTAATGTCATTTTGCATATCTATTTGTGATTCAAGAAAGATATGATTCCACCACACTTTTCTTTGCACTCTACTTTGTGTTGTCCTGATCCTGTGATTTAAGGAGGATAAACTTCTATCACACCCCTTCGAGGGTAAGACTAAAAAACCCTCATGGACAAATAATCACCGTGATGATCAAACGACGCTACACGCATCAACTCATGACAATTATCAACTATGACCCTTTTTTTTTAATTTTTTGATGATTGAGACTAATCCAAAGTATAATTGGGACCGATAAATAGAGATATTAAGGTACGGTCTGAAAATTAACTCCTATAAATTAGAGAAGTCAATTCACAAATAATGGAGGTATCCCACAAATAGTGAGGGAAAATGGCACACACTTTTGGTGGCAACTTCGGCTTGAACTTGGCACACACACAAACTAAGTAAGGTCCCATCACTAAGGCAACATTCATGCTCATTATCAACTATGATTTAGCAGCAGAGAGTGTTCATTTTATTTGATAATTTTTTTTTTCTCTAAAAAAAAATTTGATCGCTAATATTTCAAGTCCCAGGAGAAAAATGAAAAAAGCTCATAGACCGGTGACTTGTTTAGTTTTTGTTCTCCGAACTTCTTGCATCATTCCGTTGGCGGAATTAGTGCTTTTGAAAACACTCTTTGATAAACATTTTCATGTATTCTGACTCTTAATTGTGTAAAATATTCAATTATATTAAAAATGTAATTGTATATAATAACTTTTTAATCGAGTAGATTGTATATTTGTACATCTCCTTTTAAATTTATGATAAAAATTTAAATCTTATATTATTTATAAAAAATAAGTGCCGAAAAGACTTTTCTCATAAAGATTCTTTATATATTGTTTATACCTTTCTCTATATATAATCTTTATATTATAAGGATGGACTCATTAATAATATCAGTAGTTTTTCTATTATAAAAATGGACTCATATCAATAACATCAGTTTCAATATTGTGATGCATTGATTATATACATATAATTAATTTCAAGTATTAATCATGAAAACAAATAATGCATCAAATGGCTCACAATGGAAAACTCTTATCATAATTTGCAATTAAAGGGATAAGTTGCATATTATGTTATCATTACAAAACTCTTATCGTAATTTGCATATATAATATTGTCTTTCTGTATACAGCTAATCTAATCGATTGAGCTTTAAATAAAAAAAAAAAAAAAAGCTTATTGATTGAAAAGGTCAAAAAAAACTCAAACTAATTTGATTAGGCAAATTAGTTGACGTGGTCATAATTGTTCGATCATCAGAGTTCTAATGCTCCACTCGCAACCTATAAAATTGACGTATAACTCATTTTCAGCAACCGGTCCATGAAGTATGGGCTTATTCTTTATTGGGCTTAAACCAAAGCTTTGGAAAACTCTTATCGTAATTTGCAATTTAGTATAACTCATTTGTCCCTCTTTAAAATTGTGTACGTGCACCCAAATTAATTACCTTTTAGAAGATTCCAACATTACCCCTAAATCAAATTACAAAAAAAATTGAAAAGGTAGCTTGCACAGACACCCCTGACGTTAGGCAAAATAATTAATAAATACATACATATATATAGTAGTTTTACTATCAGTATTTTCTAATTTTAAAAAGTTAGGACAAACCAATCAAATTCAGCAATTACCTTCTCTCTTTTATTTAATTCAAATGCAACAGATGAATTTGATTGGTTCGTTTTAACTTTTTAAAGTTAAAAAACATTGATGGTAAAATTAATATATATATATCTATATATATATATATATCTTTTAGTGTATGTTTGTTGGCTAAGATTGGACTAGGGTAATCCCTGTTTGGTAACATATTGGATTGGATAAAATTATAGGACTGAACGAAAAAATCTGTAAACCACTAAATCGGACAAATCAAACCACACCACTTAGTTTGGTTTGGTTTTACAATTTTAGAAAAATCATATGGATTGGTTTATTTTATGGTCCAACTTCACCAAGTTGCTTAGACTAAATTGCCAATCAAATACCTTTTAAAACAAATTTTACGTTACATGTCACACATTTATTTCTTTTAAAATAGTAAATATGCTACAAATTGTTTTTGGTACTTATTTAATTAAAAAATCTTAGATATTTATTTAAAATGAGCCAAAAATTTGATATAGATTAAGTGTAATATGAAAGCTAAAATTAAATTTGTACTCTAGACCAAACCAAACTAGGAAAAAAGGATTGGTTTGGTTTGATCTAAGAAAAAGGATGATTATATCTTATAAGTTAAACATTTTTGTGATTGGTTTCGTTTGAGGTAAAATATTTTTTATATGTATTCAAAACTTTATAGGATTTGAAGTTAGCGACTAAAGACAAAAGAATAAAAAATGAAGATTAAGGAGATAAGACATCAGAGTTGAAAATCGTTAGCAAGACTACAAAAGTCTTGAGAAGCAAGTTCATATTTGATGTGGTCAATCAATTTTAGTTTTGCATTCATATCATAGTTTATGTTATTAATATCCTAGGAATAAGATCATATAGTTTTATAACTCATATGGATTCATTGCATATGTTGTGTTTGCATATTTTCAATAAAATTCAAATCCGAGGGTCTGAAAGGAAAGACAGATTTTTCATGATACAAATGTTATTCAAAGATGGTTCCCTCATGAAAAATGTAGCTCTACATATTAACTAACAAGAAATAAGAAAAAATTGCAAAGTCGTCAATGTTTATTTGACAAACTGCTCGAGGTGCTTTGCAGACTGTTTGAAGGCCGCTCAAGTAGTCCTAAGAGTCCCATGCATTGATTTTATCCGATTTGGGCTCCGTTTTGTATGTTTTCACTTCTACTTTTTTCTCTAAGACATTTTATATGACTGAAATAAATATTGGAAAGGGTAAATATGTCTTGATAAAGTTAGAAATTGACCTCAAGATTTCCTATTTTACATTTCTTGTTGAATTCAAAGTCAAAACTAGGTCATATTAGGAATCAAATATGGAAAAGTTTTCTAATTTCTTTTTAATTATCCTAATTGTATTAAACCCTAACTTTAAATTGGAAAAGGGTTTTCATTTATGAACATTTACTAAATCATTTTAAACTCAAAATCTTGCATTATAAATAGTGGTTTCTCACACATTATACATGTACCAATTTCATTGAGTTATTTGGCTATTGAGAGCTTTGTGAGAGATTTTTTTTTTAATTCTAGAGTCTAAATCATTAGCGAAAATGCCTATATTGCATCAAGATTCTCATAATGCATTTTAATCAAGCAAATTACCTGATTGTGCGTGTATATTTACTTGTGTGTGCAACAAACCTTAATTGGTTCGATCAACCTAAAGCTTTACTTCTTATGCGATAAGAGGTAGTGGTCTCTCTCACAAAGAAGTAACGCTAAGGTAAGGTGTTGCAAAGAAGAATCACTAGAATATTTTGTCCAAAAAATTACTGTGTTACAAAGAAGTAACACCCATACATTTTATCCAATAAAGTCAGGTGTTACAAAGAAACAATACCATGGTATATTATCCGATAAATTGAAGTGTTACAAGAAAGTAACACCAGGATGGTTTGTTTGATAAATCAAAGTCTTACAATAAAATAACATTATGATATTTTATCTAATAAGGTTAAGTGTTGTAAAGATGTAACACCGGAATAATTTGTCCAAAATATTAAGCTGTTACAATGAAGTAACATCAGAATGTTTATCCAATCAAATTAGATGTTAGTCCAAAAAATTGAGCTGATACAATGAAGTAGCTTCAGGATGTTTATCCAACAAAATCAGGTGTTAGCGCATGATATTTTGTCGAACAAATTGAGGTGTTACAACAGAAGTAATACTATGATATTTTATTCAATAAATTGAGGATATTTTAAAAATTATTATTTTTTTTTTAAGAAAAAAAAGAAAAATCGGATACATTCCAATTTTGAATTTATCATGTCCATATCTAATTCGTTTAATTTGATCAGATCCGTATGCCACTATTAGGTTTGTGGAAGAAGTGTGGAAGAAGAAGATTGTCAATCTAGATTCGGTTATGTATTCTATTTTTTTTTTTTTTACTATTGAATTTACTTATTGGATAGAGTTTTTATTACTCTTTGTTTTATCTTCCAATTTTTTATAATTGTTTTTCCATATTTTTTTAAAATTTTTTTTCCATATTTCTTTTTGAATTTGTTTCTCTAGATTTTTTGGTCTTTACAAGATTATAACTTTTTCTTTTTTATATCAATTTTGAAAAATGTTAAAAAATTATAAATATTTTACTCATTTATTGGTAGGGGTACATATGACTTTATAGATTGAAAAGTACAGGCAAAATGAACTTTTCAATAGTAAATACCGATCTATGATTAAAATTAACTATGGTTAATATTTGGTCAACCTTATCAAAAGGATGTTTATATAATTAACTAATTTTTTATCCGACGCGTAATTTCAAACTAAAGTCTGGAGACGTTAGTACAATTTTTCCTTAGCATAATATGACAAACAAGATAAAAGATACTCAGTGTGAAATTAATCATAAATTTGCATAATGTGTGTAATTATATACTATCAACATATTTAATACTCTTATTGATTATGAAAAAATTAAATATCATATAAGATAAATATTTATTGAATTAAAATAAATCTCTTTAATGTAATTATCACTTATCAACGTCAAACTGATGTGATAAAAAAGAAAATAGACATTACCAATATGATTATCTACTTTCAGAGGGTGTGTTAGACAGTCATTTTAACAAATGGATAATTATTTAACTTTAATTTTTAAATTTAATTAAAAATAAAAAAATGAAAACATGATATAAAAATATATTGAGGTATTAAATGAAAATATATTAAAGTATTAAAGGATAATTTTTTAATTTGATTATTTATTAAATGACATCTATGTTATATAAAAAATAAATTTTTATAATTATTTTTTAAATATAATTTATGAGAATATCGGAGATATTTACCGTAAGATACGTTTTTGTGTAATCTTTTTAAAACCAACAAAGGGAGAAAAGAGGAATAGTTTGTTGAGCGTGAAACTAGGGAGTTGTGCATGTTTGGGCAGCAGCAACTTCTTCTAGTCCAGTTGTCAAGTACAAGCAGCGAGTTTCTACGGCTCATCTACGCTCACAGACTGGTGGTACAATTACACTTGTTCCACTTTCCAAACCAAACAAAATTACTTTAACGTCAATCTCTAATTGCCCTCTTTTTACGCTTTTCCTATTTTTATTTTTTATAATATATTTTTAGAGTTTATTTATTATTATTAGTTTTATTTTGTTTTGAGTTGAGAGTGACTTTGGTTTTGGTATATTAAAATTTTGAGTTAGGTTGGTGTATGTGGTATTTATACATATTTGAAAAATAAAAAAACTTTATTTATTTAACTTTTTTGACGATTGGCTGTTCCTTCTTTTGAGCTTCAATCCTGGAAAAAGCAAATCACGCACCACCTATCGCCAAGCCCACACCATTAAGTAAACGTTGGTTAAAGTTTGAGAAGCCAATGAGAAGCAAAAATAATGGGTTCCTTCAATAAAACTTGTTTTTCTTCTACTTAAAGCTAAATACATAGATCTCTTTTTGGCACTAAAATTTTTCATTTTCCATCCATAAACCTTTTGCCTATTTTCCCTTTTTAGATGAATCGGAACCTTTATTTTTCCTTTTGGGTTGTAAGTGTGTAACGTTACAGAGAAGATTCAGTAGTTGTTTCTCTTGATAGTTTCATGTAAAGACAGAAACAGAGGTTGGATGGATCTGTGAGCTTAAAATTTAAATGGTCCTATTTGTTCAGGTAGAGAGAGAAGAGGAGAGATGATTCAGTTGTTGTTCTTGGTTCTGTTCGCGGAGGGAGCGTTGGCGTTTCTTCTATTGGTAAAGATTGGGCCACTGAGAGAGCTCGTGATAAAGAGTTTGGATCAGCTGAAAATGGGGAAGGGTCCGGCTACTGTCAAAACCATTGCTGGTACCATGTTCGTCATTCTCCTCTCGAGCCTTATGAGCATTGTAAAGATCCAGAATAAAGGTGCTAAGCTTGGTACCATGTCTCCTATGGATCAGGTTCTATGGAGAACCCACTTACTCGAGGCTTCCCTCATTGGTATGCTCTCTCTCTGGCCCCTTTTGTTGTTGGTTTTGATGGAAAGGATTGTTCTCTCGATTAATAGCTTGGGTTGATGTGATTTTAGGAACTACAACTTTCGGATTGTGTTTTTTAAAGATTAGATTTAGTTGCTGAGCCATACAAGTGCAATGTTTGTATTTTGAATGTATGAACACATCTAACAGCGTAGATTTTTCTTATTTATGAGGTTAGATGTTGAAATATGGGGTAATGGGTACCTTGAAAATGATTACCGTGTAGTTATGATGGCATATATGCTCATGTAAGAAAAAATGTTCCTGATGCAGGAGAATGGCAGAACATATATAAAAACACAATTTGACATAGTGAATGTCTTTTTGAGTTGATTGAGTTGGTATTGTTATGCTGAAACAGAAAGATTAATGTTATAAGAGTCATTCTCCACCTGTGTGGGATTCTACATATGTGTTGTTTGGGTAAAACTTATGTGAATATGATAATCTAGGTACATTGATTGGAAAAAAAAATTATATATGTCATAAGATCAGTTTTAATGAGCTTTTCATTTACTATGTTGCCTTGTTTATATCAGGCCTGGATTTCTCTTTTTTGATATTGTATTCTGTTATTGACTTATTGTTATAAAATTTGTCTGTTAACTATACTTGTAAATGAGTTCCAAAGCATTATGTTGGTGTTGAGTAAAAAAAATATGGCTTTCTGCCATTGTGAATTCTGGCAGAGGGTATACCAGTACTGACGTTGGGATAACCTTCTTATTTTTACAACAAACAGAAAGGAATTAAATTGAAGAAATTAAATTGAAGCAGAGTATATCCAAAGGTGAAAAAGGTGTCCACAAGAACAATAAGAAGAAACAAATTGTTATATAAACGATATTAGGATAACCTTTATAACCTCTTTCACTTGGCACAATTAGTATATTATGAATTCTTGCTTGCTACTATTCCTTGTACTTAATTAAATTGACCCGCATTTCTTGAATGATATTACGTAGTCTTGTGCTTCAAAAAACAAAAAAAGATATTACATAGTCTTGGACATTGATGGATTATTGGCCGAGCGAGTACAAATTTATGTCTCTTGTTTGAAGTTTGTGACCAATGAATGTCCAAAGAATTATCAAAAGAAGCAACATTATGAAACCGAGTGTATGCTCTAACTTGATGAAAGAACAAAATCTGCTTGTTTCATAGCCCTGCACTATATAACATTTTTGCCATTTAATATGACAGCTTGCATTTTAGAGTTGAAACTAGTAAAATATGATCAATACACTGTTGTTAGGCTGGTAGTGACATGCAGAAGACGACTTTTGTAAAGGTCAATAATATGCATTCAAATGTTTGTGGTGATATTTGCTATAACACCAAACCCATGTTTGTGTTAGGCTATTTATAAGCTTCTGAGTAATGGATATGTGAAGGTTATCATGACTTTGAAAATACTACAGAATTCCATAAACTAATCGGAAGTTACGTGGTAGTTTAGTCCAAAACCAACTAGAACTGTAGTAACTGTTGAGTGAGTAGGATGCGCTTTTACTTTATTGATCCTTCTACTTTACCCCCATGAGTGATTTGATCATATTTCATTGTCTCCCACTTGATTGTATAATGGATGATGGCGATTTGCAAAGCTAATCATGCATCATTTGATCTAGTGGCAGATGACGAAATATAAACACTTCATGCATGGGGGGTTCATCTAGAAGGATTGAGTGTGCGAAGGTGCACCACTGGTTTTAGACAAACTTCCAGTACTTAAATGGAAGTTACTACACAATTTTATGTCCTGGCAACCACCATGTAGTCACTATCAAAAGCTTATAATTACCTAACGCAAGACTGATTTTGTTGTTAGAGAACTTATTGCCACAAATACTTAAATGCATATTATTGTGCTTAATGCTTAAAAGTGGGTCTTCTGCATGTCACAACCAACACAAGGGAGGTGTATTGGTCGAGTTCTCATATTCTAACATAGGCTGCCCCGGTAATCAACCCAAACTAGAACAAGATTGATGATTTTTTCCTGTGTGAATTTAATGATATTATGACCAATGTAAGTCTGTAACAATGTATTGCTTCCATCTTCAACAGTATCTTGGTTGATCATCTTCTCTTTCTCTCTCATTCTGTGTTGCCCTTTTGTTTATCTTTTCTTTTCTTGTTTCCTTAATTTTGATACTCAATTGTTTCATGGGTTCATGTTGAACTTGGAAGATTCTGGAACTAACAGCTGAGTTTCTTTGAAAGACTTGTAGTAGTCAGAGTTTTGTAACTTGAGACTGACCAAGTAATTATTTTGTGTTCCAACCATGTATTAAGGATGTCATGATTTGCTCCACACGATCTGATCTCCAATTATTTTCATTCATGACTAACCATATGAAAAAACTGTAATCATGTTGGTCACAGCACAGCAAAATGCTAGGATGTGTACAAAAATTTTGATCTCCAGTTTTGATTTTTCTGTTCTTGTTGCCTTAACCAGTTACATTGTTGCATGACAACCCTACAAGAAATCGAGAAATCTATAAGTTGGTTCTTTGGTAAAAGGAGCATGGGAACCTGACATGTAGGAGAAATGATCAAACATTGACAAGTAATATATAGTGTTAATGTCAAAACATATTGTGATAATTTTAGTGTGTGAGGACTTCATTTTTAGCCCTTTCTTTTGACTCTGTCATGCATTTACAGTGCCCTCAACTTGATTTTGCAGGTTTTACCCTATTTCTTGGATTCATAATTGATAGAATGCACCATTATCTTACAAAGCTTATTCGGCTTAGGAGTAATGCTGGATCTTCAAAAGAGGAAGTTGAACAGCTCCAAAAAGAAAAATTGCAGCTCAAAGAGAAGGAAGATAAAGCTTCCAAGGAAATGAAGAGGCTGCAAAAAGAACTCTCAACTGCATCAGAGAATTTGAAGAAGTTAAAGTTGGAATGTGAAGAGAAGGACAAGAAGATTGAAACCGCCGAAGCTCATGTCACCGCCCTCCAGAAGCAATCTGCGGATCTACTACTTGAATACGACCGTTTGTTAGAAGACAACCAAAATCTTCAGAATCAAGCTCAAGGATACAGGAGTTGAGGTAATTTTAAAGTCACCAACAAATTTAAAGTTTTGAATTCTTTTTTGTCACTGATGATGTTTGATTAAACATCTCCGTAACTTCACGCAAATGCCAACTGGTTGGTGCTTCACAAAGGAGTCAAGGGTGGAAGTAGTTTCTTTTCAGGCGGGGGAATAGTGCTGCCTGCCCGATGTTGGGAAATTTTGTAATTCTCTGAATCTAGAAATTTTAGTTTGCTCATCTGTGTGTTGTTCTGTTGTTGACACTGAATTTTCTTTTCAACTGATACAGAAATTCAAGTTAGATTTCTCATGAATTTCTGATCGCCCAACAATTAAAGAATGCAGGAATTACTGTATAGTGTGCATTATTAGTGGGAAAGAACTAGTGTGGGGTGGGTGTCCAAACATATTGTGCCACATTTCGTATGCAGCCACACATTTTTCAGTTCCTACTATGGCATCATTTGCTTGGGTGGCCAAATGCCTGCACCAGCTCCACTGAGAGACTACATGGGTACTGTTTATCGCAGGATAGCCCGTGTGCCCATGTAGCCTCAAGAGTGTATTTATTTGATCTAATTACGTTTGCAAAAAAAGGTACACTGTCATTTCAAAAAAAAAAAAAAAGGTACACTGTTTGTCTCAAAATAATAAAAGTACACTGTTGCCCTCGCCTCCAGAGTAACGTCTGTTGAATCTTTTATAATTCTGCACTGTTCCTGACATATGAAATAAGATTCAGGTCATGACTTGTAAAGGAGAAAACGGGAATGACATGCTTAGAGAAGCTATTTAACTCCAAATTCTTGCTTAAATTAAAAAATTAGATTCGTTGAACAAAATTTGCACAATTACAATGCTTCATGATCTATACAAAGAACAAGAAACAAATGCCTGGAGACATTAAAACTCGACATCGTATCCTCCCTCACAAATAGACACTCGGCAAAATTTTTCAACATTTTAAGAGGGTACGATGTTGATCAATTAATAATCCATTATTGTTATAAGTTGAGTTTGCAATCTCTACCGTCAAGTGCCATACATCACAGCTCATGAACTGGTTCCAGAATCAGCAGGCTTACACAACCCTTCACAAACAAATTTCATGTTCATTGTTTGCAAGACATCCCAAGCTTCATTTCTTCGACGAGGGTAGTTAGGGTCACATATTGTGCAGCATTCAATTATCTACCATTCCAAAATCTATTAACATCAGACAATCCAACCAAAAGTTTAAAAGTCTCAAAATTTCTGCATCATGATTTGAAGAATACCTGCAGTCAGTACAATGGCAGACAAATTAGGCCGTTGATTTCCCAAAAATCTTTTGACATTGTATAAAGAAGGGGTCAGCATATATGAAACGCGCGAACTCTACTAGCATTCCCGGACAAACGTGATAATTTGTTCAGCAGTTATAGGACATTTGAAATCAGATACAGGTTCTTCAAAGACATTTTTCCCTCAACCGCTCAGGGACTCCATAAGTATAACCAGTTTATAAGTGAGATAATAGATTTTTTCTCAAGCCAGTCCCAGTACTAGCAGCACCAGTTCTCCATCTACTTCTGGGTCCTTTGGATTCACATTTGGCTCCTGAATTAAAGCCAAACAAATGACGAGAGCAAATTGTTGCATCTTTGCACTTACTTGTAGTTCCCATATGAGTTAGTTCTTATCCTTGATGTGCAGGACTTAATCACACTTTTTCGTACAAAAGCTTTTGTTCACTGCTTTGGAAATGAATTCGTGGCTATTATCACCTACACAAAGGTTGTTTCTGATCTAGCCGGTCTCTTAAAAAGTCCTATGCAATAGCAGATTTCTTGCTCTGATCACGATATTTTTATTTGTTTCCTTTCAGATCATGCCAAATTCACTCTTTGGAAGACATCCTGTTATTCTCATGTCTTGATACAACTTATCCAACATAGACTTAAGTTTTTCAAGTTGATGGTGGCTCTTATCTTCCATAAGAAAAGCATGCAGCTCTCCATTCACTTCAACTAGACTATAACCAGGTACTTTCTTCATCCCTGTCTTTTTCATAATTTTCCTTACACCAGCAACCTCATCCCACTTCTCCGCCATGGCATAGAAGTTTGACACTAAAGCATGAATGCCCAAGTCATCTGGATTTAACTCAAGGACTTTCTTTGCCACAACCTCTCCAATCAACTTCTTCCCATGATTATGGCAACCTGACAGGAGGGCAACCCAAACAGCAAGTCCCGGTTTAGTGTTCATGGAATCTACAAGCTCAAGAGCTTTTTCTACTCGTCCAGCACGAGCCAAAAGATCAACCATGCAGGCATAGTGCTTTTCACTTGGCTGGATTTTATATTCATTCACCATGAGATCAAACCAGTATCGACCTTCTTCCACTAGTCCAGAGTGACCAAGAGCTGATAGAAGACAAGAAAAAGTGGAACTATCTGGTTTTAGCTTTGTTTCTATCATCTGGAGGAAGAGTGACAAAGCTTCCTTTCCATATCCATGCACTCCATAACTAGCAATGATTACATTCCAAGAGATTAAGTCCCTAGAAACCATCCGATTGAAAAGGGCACATGCACAAGAAGGCTCTCCACATTTTGAATACATGTCAATAACTGCAGTACCTAAAACTTGATCAAACTCAAGCCTCCTCACAATATACCCATGTATAGACTTGCCCAATTTCAAAAAACCAATTTGTGCACATGCCAAGAGTGCACTGATCAGAGACACTGAATCAGGTTCAAACCCACAACTCTGCATTTCCACCAAGAATTCAAGGGCATTACCTGCAAGACCGTTTTGAGCAAAGCCCGAAATGAGCGCACCCCAAGAAACAACATTCTTACGAGACATCTTCTTGAATACATGAGAAGCAAGATCCAAATGCCCATTCTTAGCATACATATCCACAAGGCTGGTTTGAACTACAACATACTTATCAAGATCTCTCCTTATCATATACCCATGAAGTGAGAACCCCAATTTTGAGTCCCCAAAATCAGCACAAGCCTGAGCCAACCCCACCATCACAATCTCATCTTCTTCAATCCCTTCCTTTCGCATCCTTTTATACATATCAACTGCTTCACGTGGCTGATTATTACACGCAAACCCATTGATCATAGAACTCCAACAAACAAGGTCCTTTCTTTGCATCCTATCAAAAACCACCATAGCCTTATCCATTTTCCCACACTTTGCATACAAATTCAGCAAAGATGATCCAACAAATACATCATTCTCATAACCAAAATCCACTGCCTTGAGCCAAACTTCCTCTCCCAACTTCAAGTCCATCAAGCTCACACACGCCTTTAGCGCAACAGTAAATGTCGAGCTATCTGGTCTGACACTTTCCTTTATCATTTGATTGTAAATACCCAAAACTTCCAATGGGGATTCTTTACGAGAAAAGGCAATGATCATGGCATTGAAGGTGTCTACGCCTCGGTGGGGCAATTCATCAAACAGTTTATGGGCTGATAAAATATCGTTAATGCGTGCATATGTAGCTATGATTCGGCCAGCGGAGTTTCCGTGGACGGAGAGATTGGTTTTGATCATGAAAGCATGAATCTTGGTTATGGTGGCTTTGTCTTTAGAGGCTGAGAGGATGGCTTTTAGTTGCTTTGGTTGTGTAAACCACCGCATTTCATGGGAAGCAAATTTTTGGATCGTTATTTAGTGACCGTTGCAAATAAAGAGGGAAACAAATTTCACGACAAATTTGTAATTCTAATGCAGAAAGAAAAGAAAATGTATAGATGTTGCAATATCTAATATGCCCTAAAACACATTTGAACTTTTTATAAATTTAAGTTGGTTAGGGCAAATTAATTTAAAAATTTTAATTTAAATAGGTGACTTTATTAGTTATTTATCAATTTATTTTTAATTTAATGATGAAGAAAAAAGAGTAGATGATGTGTTCTAAATTTAGATTAAATATATGAACATTAAAGTTACATAATCTAATTTAATTTAGTCCGACACAATAAAGTAATAAATATACATAATTCATAGTAACTGCACATAAAAATAGTTTATGGTTTGGTTGTATTGTAATACTATAGATCTCTTTTATATTGATTGTTATTTGAGAGAATATAATACAGAAAAAAAAATATTTTTATAAAATCATATCAATATTCTTTTTTTTTTTTTTAAGAAATTATATTAATCTTATTATTAAGAAAATATTGATAAACAAAAATTCATCCACACCTTAACGTAATTTGATACAAAATATCAAAAATATAATATTATATTAATAATATAATATTATTAGAGTGTTGATGGGTGGTGCAATTGATATTACCTTCCCGTCTCTCCTTTGCATGTCAAAGTTCAGGCTGCACTCTCGTCTTTGTATGACTTTAGTTTGAAGTATTTCTCATTTATGTGTCTGGATCATTCTTTTCAACTTTTATGAGTTTGTTGGGACTCATGACTTAAAGTAAATTAGGAGGTCCCCTTTGCAGTATGTGTACTTGTAAAAATGTAGTGGTAAAAATAAGATAAAGTGTTTGAAAGCAGCAATGGTTGACTAACCATTTTCATAGGAAAATAACCATCGCCGTCTGTGGGAATCGAACCCACGACCACATGGTTAAAAGCCATGCGCTCTACCGGCTGAGCTAAGACGGCTCGTTGACTACGAGTTGCACAGTCAAATAAAAATTAAGACTCAGTGGGGATTTGCGATCTGTTTTGAAGCTTCTAATAGATTGCGGTGGACAATTTACTGCAATGCTAACTGAAGAAACTCAAAAGATTGGGAGGCGAAGAATGAGGGAGATATCAGAAACGTCGAATAAGAATGCGCAAGAAGACGCAGTTACATCAGCTGAATTCGATCCCAAAAGCATGCGCAGCACAAAACCCGGAGTGAAGCGCCTCTTTCTTACTCTCTCCGTCCTCTTCTCCTTCATTTTAGGTACCAAAAACCTCCAATCATACACACACAACACACACTCTTACATTTCTCATAAATTTAATTTTAATTTTCAAGCATGTTCATGTTGTTGTTGTTGCAGGATTTCCCTTGTTATGGAAATCCGTCGAAATCTACCGCTCTTCGCTTCCCTTCGCCGACATTTCGCTATTCGAATCCAATCCTTCCTTATCATTCCCTTGCCATTTCCAAGCCTTGTTTCTCAACTTCGACTCTCACCTCAATCCTCACTTTCTCCACCTCTCAATTCTCAGCCAAATTACCAAACTAACCTCCGATTCTCCACATTGCGCTGCCTGCAGCACTAACAACCTCACTCTCTCCGTCGCCGTACACTCCAAATCCCACTGCGCCCAAACAAGTCCTTCTGATGACGCTAGATTCTACTCCTGTGGCAGCATCAGCGCCGTTGATTTCAATCGGAGTGTTGACGGTGATGATGAGGATGTTGATGAGCGGTTGAAGTCCGTTTTGGAAGTGAAGAGCCTTTATAGTGTCGTGGTGGTGAATGGTGGAGGAGAGGGAATTAGAGTGGTGGTAGGGAAGCATAGGCATGCTTGGATTGTTGGGAGGGTTGAAGAGGAGGAGGTGACGGCATTGGTGGAGAGAGTAGCGGCGATATTCGTGAAGGTGTTTGCGAATGGAGGCAGAGACGAAGGTTCTATACATGGAGAGTTTATGCCTGTTGGTGCTGACGGAAGGATCGTGCTTTCGTTTAATCTGCTCAATGCTGAACCCAGCGATTGGGTTTATGATTGGTATATGATGTCATTTCTTACTTTATTATCACGTTTATGTGTTTGTTTAATTGTTTATGTGATGTTACAAATTGTCCTTTTGGTTAATTAGAGTTAGATTCTAATACAGGAAACTTTAGTTTGTGTTTTAGTAGATAATATTGTGTCCGAGGCCCCATAACTGTGAAGTTAAAAAACATGTTGATTGTGGCTTCATTATATAGGTCAATTTGAAATATCCTGTCGTTTACCAACAGGCATATGTGATATCTGGTCTGGTGCTCAAACATGTAAATGTATCTTTTTGTGTTATAGCAGTTTCTTCATCTTTCATTTCCTTTTATTGGCAGGGATTTCCAAAGAATAGATGAGACTGTGTTGGCCCCTATAATTGAGGTCTTGGGACCTATTGCAAACATAAGTGTAGAAAGTCAGGTAGCTGCTCTGTTGTCCTTCGGTAGAAACTTATAATTAAGTTTTATTATTGGTAATATGATCATTTAAATTGTGATTCGATACTGTGGTTCCATTTTCGTTTTGGTTTCAACTTTTTAGGTTTTATACCATACGCCAAAATCCTCGTTCTTGTATTGGGATGAAAAGCAGAAAAGTTACGTCTTTAATACCAAGGATCTTCCTTTCTTTGTAAGTTTCTTTTAGTTGTTGAATTCTTATGTTTGATAATTACTGGAAATTTTGAAGAATATGTTACTGTTAACTTCCTTCAACATTGAAATGTTGTAAACATAATGTTCTCTAACCTCTCTTTCAGATATAGGTGCTTTTCGGTTTTGTTTTCCTAACTCACAATCTCTCTGTTCTTTATTTATTTATTTTATTTTTTATTCACTGATCTGAAAGAACACTCATACAATTACCTCTATCCATACACGAACTGTCTGATAGTCGCTGTCTCTATGATGATTTACCTAGTAGTCAGTACCTAGTATGATGTGCTTTGAATTTTGTTCTTTATGCCTCTAATGTTATGCTTTCATTAGGTGAATTCAAATGAGTGGCACTTGGATACTTCTATTGCAGCAGGCGGACGATCAAAGATATTGCAATTTGTGGTGTATATCCTTTAACTTTATTCTCCATTGATCTATTTATTTCATTATTTGTATAATTGTATAAATCAATTTGTTCGATCATAATTATATTCGGTCTGGATAATTAATGCGAGCATCTTATTATAGGTTCTTTTCAGTAGGACAGTGTCTAATTCTTTTAAAAATGAACAGAGCATGTATTATAGTATAACCTTCGATTTAAATTTTAAATTTCATAGTATGTACGCACACATACCCATGCGTATGTGTTGGTGCTTGGGACTAGTATATTTAAGCTCAACATTTGCTTTCTGAAGAGAAAGTGATGCCTCATATTCTGGTTGGAGATGGTAGGATTTATGAATAATATATCTGCAGTTTTATTATTGTGGTTGCTTAAATGTAGGGATTATTATTGAATGGAGGATGGTCTCAGCTTTTGCTTTGGGAATTTTATCTGTTTATAAAAGTGGGTACATCGTTTGTTCTTGATTTTTTGTGCGTTAGGCCATCATCTTCAATTGCCTCCTCAATTTTTTTGATTGTCTGTCATATTCAGACATGCTGAATATATGGTTGTAAATTACAGGAAGAAAATATTTGTCTATTTAAACTCACTATGTCAAATTCCTTCTATGCTTTCAGATATATCCCATCGGCAAAGGAATGTCCTCTACACTTACAGCTTCCAAATGGAGAAATTTCTAAGACAAATGGCTTTATATCTCCAGTTAGTTACTAGCTTCCTTATCTTCATATTCCTTATTCATATGATTCAAATTCTCTTGATGCTATAATTTGTTTCTCATGAGAAATTCTAGATGTGGGGAGGTGTTATTGTTTTGAATCCTCGAAGCTGTTTGAAGGAGTTGGGCAGTAAGCGGCCTCAAAGGCATATAATGTCATCTGAGGTCAGATTTTTATTTATGATTATTTGAGTATTGATTTTTTTTCATTCATTTTTATAGTCATACTTGGTCAAGAAACAGATTGAAGACTAATAGATGCAAGCATCCTTTTAGTTGCATTTGTTATAATTTACCGTGAACTACAGAGTATGCTTAGTTTAATTCCGACTAGAGGAAGAGTTGATTGATTTGAACAAAAATTTTCAAACTTTGGAAGGCCATTACTGATATTAAGTATTAACTAGCATTGATTATTTTGTAGAGTTTAAAAGTTTTATGATCCTAAACGACTGAAAATGATTTTACAGAATTAAATGCTTGCTGCATAATCATCTTTCAAAATTGTCATATGATATTAAAAAAAAAATAATAAAAAAACTAAAAAGCTACATTTAATATCCAGGACCATAGAGCCATTAAGAGGCAATAATGGTTAGTGAACCCTACCTTTTTATTTTGTGAAATTCTGTGTTTGATTGATTGTTTCAGACTCTGATTTTAAATATGAGGAGATCATCATATTGTAGTAATTAAACATAATCAATGATGGAATTGGCAAACATCATTATGATGTAAATCTGTCTGTCTATTACCACATTTTTGTTACCATTTGACACCACTGCCGAGAATCCACTTCCAAACCATTTAGTTTGCAGTATATTTATTCTTAATTAAATTAGAAAAAATGTGGCTTGTTTTACATTGAAAGTGAGATTTCTAATTAATATAATTGATAAGATCATTTATATCTCATTACCTATTATGTTTAACTAAAAATGACTAAAAATTATTTAGTTCTGATTTAATTAATATATATATATATAGGCACGACTAGAAATCCAGATTCTATTATTTCAGACGGCTTCTATTTTATTTTCCCATGATTTATGCTTGCACATTGTGAAACAGGATCTTCAAGAGGTTTTTGAAGTCTTCATGGGGCAGTTCCGACAGCTTTTTGGTCTTAAATCTGATAACATTTATGTTGGTGAATCAGGCACATTCCACCTTTTACCTAGTGAAAGAGGTTTCACAGAATGGTAGGAATAAGTTTTTCCTATTAGACTAGACAAACTTAGGAGGTGGACATCACATGCTTTCTCAAAGTGATACCCTTGTTTTTGGATTTTCCATATTATTTATTGGTTTATCTTTAGCAAGTATGATGTTGACTATAGTAAGTAGATAGCCATGCATAGGTTAATACAGAAAATATGTGGATGAGTTCTGAGGGTATGTGGAAACCATTTGTATTAATTAGCTAAGTTATTTCTTATGATGTTTTGAAGGTTAAAGAATCAAATATATTATAGTGTTCTTTGTTAAAGAATCAAATATATTATAGTGTTCTTTCGTTTTTAATGGTATTTCTTGGTCGTTTCTCTGCAGGGAATTAGATGTCCTATCAAGGCAGCATGCATGCTTTAATCTTCATTCATGTGCAACAACACTTGGATCTCTCTCTAGATTGGTATATTTAGCATTATTAAACTGATACTCCCTCTCTTTTCTACCAGAGTTATTGTTACAAGTATATATATATATATATATATATATTTTTTTTTTTCGGTTCAGGTTCAATCTTTGCCAAGGATGATTATTATGGATGAGATAGGAAAACAGGTGAGTTTTCCAGATGAATTCTCTTTGAATTTTCCTTCATAGTTCATAAATTTCTTTATGATGCAAATCTTCAACTGCAATAATGGATAATTTCTAGGGTAAGAATTTACTTACATATGTAACCAGTAAAATGCAATAATATCTTTTGAGAGCAAATATAAAACGAAGGAAAAATATTTATCAGGAAAAAAAAAAAAACTAATACCTACTTCTCTTTGGTGCATGTCAGGTAATATTTTTGTTGTTTTATTTTTTGCTGAATTATATTTTAGGCTTAGGTTAATCATTTAACTAAGCCATTTTAAACCTGTTTTTCAAAAACCAAAATTCTTGATATACATGGGGTGTGTCAATTGCATGTAGAATTTAAATCTTCTCTGGCTTGAGTTGTAAAGATGTAATGTTCAACATCAAAGTTTGAGTTGGAAAATGGGGGTTATAACTATAAATCTAGTTCCCTAAAGTGTGAGGTTTAATTACTCGAGTGTATCAAAAGATTCAGTCTGGAATTTTATTAAAATTTCAAATGCAAATCAATAAAAACTAATTCAAGATTTGGTTGATGGTTGTATTTGACCAGCTATCTTTTTTCTGTTTGAGTTACCCAATTTTGGTCTGTTTATGAGAGTGTTTGCCATTTTAAGGTTCCATTCTCTGACTGGGAACTAGTCTTTTGATTTCTTGGTGACATCAATGAGCAGGTAAAGTTTTCTCTTGAGGCAGCAAAACAGGCTCAGAGTAATGCTTCTCAAGGGATTTATGAATCTTCTGCTGGTATGTTTGTCTACTTCTTAATTTTAGGTTCTGATTTGCATAATTGGCCTCAGTTAAATATGTTGTTCACTCTTCTTATTATTAACAAGTAAACACTAATGAATGATTTATAATCCTTTCTTGTCAGTGTCCTCAAGGCAAGCGAGATCCTTAGCAGAGGATGCCTTTTTTCACCCATCTATAATGTCTGTCAGTTACTACTCATTTGAGCACTGTTTTGCTGTCTATTCGGTTCGTTACTTAACACTTCATTTTTACCCTTGTGCTAAAGTAAAGATCAGTTTTCTTCTGTGTATAGGCATAGACGGAAATGACAATTGAATTAATATATTTGTAGGGCCCTATTGAAATTGTTTTGACTCTGCATAACATCTCTATAGTAGTATAGTTATTTACGGAAGGAATGATATCAGGAAAAATATTGCAGCATGTACACAAACCTACTGGACATTACTGTGGGACATAAAAATTTGCATTGTTTAGTTAGAACTATAACTGTTATCATTAACATTGTAATTACATCTGGGGTTTCAAATGGAAAAAGATTAATCCAGAGCCATGTAGCATCTATAAAGGAAAGTTGCAGTACATTGTACAAAATAAATTCTCTTCCATGTTCTCATTTTTATGAATAAACACATTAAATATGAAGAACTATCTTTTTCTTGCCCCTTGGGGATAAATATTATGGACAATTATCTTTATTTTTAAAAGAACTTAGCAGACAAGCTCAAATACTTATTAGATTTTTAAGTTTGCCAGTGTTTCTGCTTTCATGGACATGTGGATTTGCCAAACTTGTATATTCCTTGATAACAAGTAATTGCTTGAGTTGTAGGTTGATGCGATTCATTCAATATTTTCTTATCATATGCCTTTTTGCTTCTATTTGCACAGCCTTTCTTCCTGCCAGTTTCAATGCATGTTCTCCTAGCAGCTGTAAGAGAGTGGAGAAGATACAAGCAAGAAAAGGCCAAGTACTTAGCATGGAAAAAGATCAAGTAAAGGTAGTGCCTTGATCATTTTTGTAATCCTGATTTGACTTCAAGCGAGGTTACTGGAGAAAGAAATGTAGTGTTAGAGAGAGGATTGCCAGAGGCAGAAGGTGGCAGATAGTGAATCAAGTAAGCATTGTCAAGTGTGCTATTGATATATTCTGTTTGTTTACTTGGTGGTGTGGTGATATTTCCATGTAGTTTCTTATATACGTCAGAAAAATTTTCATACAAGTGATTATTGATAGATTCTTCATAAATTTGAATTATAGAAGGTTTTAAAAATGTGCTAGTGGTCCGTATCGTTAATTGTGAAATTTTCATTCTTTAAATTTTAGATTTTTGTCAACACTGTGCGATCTCATCTAGTGATGAATTTTGTAATTTATAACCTTACATGGTTGCTGGCTGATGTCTCTTGCTGATTTAGATGAATTTCAAACTGTTAATCAAATACAGTATCAAATCGATCTAACTTGAACTCGTAGATGATTACAGAATACAAACTTACCAGGTTGCCTCTGTAGGTAACCAAGAGGCGTCGTGCCACATTTCACTTTGTGACATAGTGTACCACACTACTGCTACTCCTAGCACCATCCCCTTTGATGCAATGAGAATTGTATCGCCTTTAGTTGGATTAAAACAAAATGAATCCACAACGGTACAATGAATTCCAATTTTAATCATAATGATGAAAGTACACTAACATGGAATTATGCCCATTTTGAAACATCACAGAATACGTGAACTGTAAATGCGATGCATGGAGAAATCTCTTCCCAAGCTTTGGTATTTTGCAAGCTAAGCTAAACAGCTACATGCAGTAAATTAATTAATTAATAATTAGTTTAAAGATTCTACTTTCCCAGCTATCAAGCTAACAATTCCATCGGATCCATAACATGCTTGTAAAGCCACTTTCAGCATACAACTGAAAAATAATGCAGGCCAACAAAATGTTACATGCAGGCTCATGTGAGCCAAACGACAGGCCTACAAGTTCGTTGAGACCCAGACCGATAGATATGTCAGACACTCACTCAAACAGACAAACGAACCAACTTTGCTGAAGATGTCAACCTTTAGATTCCAGCGCCAAGAGAATCTTCTTTCTTGGACCCTGAAACAGTCAAGAACAGAAACATGAATAAAGGCAAAATAGGAATGCTAACTATGCAAAAATCCATGGAGGCATTTAACATCGATTAAAGTAAGACTAAAAGAAAAACCAGATTTCTTCAGCCTAACTTAGTTATATTGGTGGCCTAGTTGCCTTTCAGTCTATAAAGTTCCCTATTCATTAACCAAGAAGAAATGTAACCGACAGAGTAAAACATAGATCATACCCTCCTATAAGTTAATACAACTCTGATTATTCATTTGGTATAACACGATCATTTGTCAGAACCAAGATCTCATAAAAGCTAGAGAAAGAAAAGCACCAACAGAAACAGACATATACTTTTGGATAGACATTTGTCTACTGCCTTAAACAAGAGAGAAGAGCTGGATTTAAAATCAAGTATAAAGGGGTTAGGCAGGCTAAACAAGAGATGAACAAACATGCAGACCTAGAAGAGCTACAAACTTTTATACAGAAGCAAATCAATAACAAAGAGAAGAAAAGAACAGATTATGGCTGTTCACCAAAAACACATCAGTAATTTTTGGAAAACCAGTTGACACCAAAAAGATCAGGTAATTTGAGTCTTAAGAGAGACAATAGAATCCCGTTCTCACTTTCACCTATTATACATTTAAAACAATAAGTTGCCTGAATCATATATATATATATACATATTATATTCTGGTATTGGGGCTGAGAATAAAACCATGGATCTTGGAGCTAAGACTCATTTGAATTTACCATTGGTATTCCTATAGCCTTGAGGTCCTCATCAGTCATGTGCACAAGGGCTGTCATATCAACCTGCAGAAACAGAAACATGTCTTGAATAGAGGAGAAAATTCCTTCAGGTAGTAATTGGAATTAATCAACAAAATACAATTTACTGTATACAGGAAGTAATTACGTACCTCCTCTGCTTGAAAAGTAATAGAATATTTCTCCAATCCCATTGACCGCAGAAAACCATCCACTGATGTCTCAGCCTGCACAAAATGTGCAAGTTTATAAATTAAAGCAATAATAATAATTAGTGTGTCCATGTACGTGCAGATGATGAACTGTGAAAATCATTACTTCAACTGAATGTAAAAGAAAATAGACAAACCCTCAACTTTTGGTGCCAAGGTGACAAATCACTTCCCTTTTACCCCATTTTATGAGAGATATGCAAATTTCATGCCAGTAGGTGCGTTGGTCTAAACTAAACAACTAGACAATGCAAAATAACATAGTTTAAAGCAGAGTGGGAAGAAAGGAAAGTGACTGATCAAAGTAAAACAAGCCCTTCTGATTATCGATTTACGTTCTGCTAGCATGCATGCCTTAAAAACTTCCTCAAAATTTTCCTTTTTTTATAGAATTAAAAACATTATAATGACAATATGAGTTTGATTTGCCATATAATCTCTCGCCTAACAATCTCACTTCCACTCCAATTTAGTTATAGTACAAAACATTCCCCTTCATATGTAATACCATAGCCCATGCCGACTTCCTTTAGCAACATATTCAGACATCTCAGCTAAGCAGATTACTTATGATTATTCTTACAGTTTAATTCTTTTTCATCTAGCTAGGAAACTCATCACACACTATTGGTCTAAGGTTAAATCTTAATTGAGAACTGCAACACTCAAACTCAATCATATTACTTCAATTTGATGCAGTGGTTCTTCTCATAATGCAGTTATACCTCTGTTTTCTATTCATAAAATACACCAATCAATACCAACCTAACATTTAATTCAAATTCAGTCAAAAACCCTTAGTCTAGCCCTATATTCTTAAATATTGCAAGAAAGAAAACTTAAACATTTGCCTCCCTTTCTTCACTCAACAATGAGAAAATAAGTAAACAAGCTCTAGAAGGCACACACTATTGCAGGATAAACGAACAAGTAAACAAAACTGACTCCTAACATGTTTCTTCAAGCTTGCCCTTTATTTTTCCTTTTTCCATTTTAGAAAATACAAGCACATACACATTTCAACAAGCCAAACCAAAGCATGGCCTACTGTGTACTGCATATAAAGATACAAAAGATATATTATATATCATGAATTAAAAAAAAAAAAAGAGAAGAAGTGAAATGACATGCAATTCCTTTGTGTTATAACAACAAGATTATGTTAAGACTTGAGAACATTTGGTTTTAAATCGATTACCTAAGATGCTCTTAGCAAAAACACAAATGATCACCTAAAGATGCACAAAAACAACTCTGATACAGAAGTACTCCTAAAAGCTCTTAATAGTAAATGCACCAAGGTTATAAATGAAGATAACATAAAATTTATGCCTTTTGCTGGATTTTTTTTCTCATAGCAGGATCAGCAACTCTTTTGGTATCTGCTTCGGGGCCTTCAATTGCAACATTCTTCCGAGCTGGTTTTGCTGCCTCCAATTTTGGCTTTGGTGGATCAGAGTTCACTGGTTGTAAATTCATTGTTCCAGATAATTTTTCACGAAGATCCCGGACACCAGACCCCTTGCCACTTTGAGACACTTGCTGCAGACTTTTCCTCTGAAGCTTCATTCGGAGATCTCGAACACCAACTATGCGATCTTCACAAGCCATTAACACAAAGTTAAAACCAATTAGAGATGTTTTAGTTGCATCCAAGAATAGCAGCAATTTTTTAGTTCCATGTTATTGTTTCACAGTCAGTCCATACTTGAAACTCGAGGCTCGTCATCCTGATAAAGATCATGTTCCCACTTGTCATCCTGCCTCTGCCTGCAAAATATATTACATTGACTCAACTCCAAAGCCTCTGGCCTCAATAGTTGACAATAATCCACCAATGATAATAACGATAATAAAAACAAAGAACCCATAAATAGTTTCAAGAGTTCAGGATTCAGTCTTTGCAAGTTTTTCCAATCCAATATACTTGAACTTTTATCCAACAACCGTTATTCATCCATGCTCCATCTTCAATTCTGTAAAGAAGAAAGCAGACAAAACACAAGTATAGGACACCACTTCCCCGGCCCCGTCCTCCCCCTCCTCTGGATGATAGAGACAATTTCCCTTTTCACGCAGGGACAAAGAAAATATGAATGTTGCAGACAAGTCACAGACCAACAACAAAGAAGTTGTAATATTGAGCATAAAGTCAAAGGCACATTAGCGCTGGGTCAAATTACTCAACGACTCTTAGGCTTTCTATTTCCAAAGAGTATAAAGAGTTATCCTTTAAGAATCTTAGTAGGCTAGTCAAAATAGTATTAAAAGCATTCCTATTTTACATTCATTGATGTTTCTATTCTCTAACTGCATGTTAATGTTTCATGAAGTCCGATTCCAGCCCTACACATATGGTACATTTGTTGTAATGTTAAAATATGAATCAGTAAAAATAAAATTTTTCATTTTGTCTTTGGTGTGACACCCACTTGGTTCAGGACTGATTCCTAAAGATTGTGTGGGGCAATCAACCCAAGGCATGCTGCCAAGGACCATTAAATTTGATGCCTAAACTATGATAATTTTCCTCTCTTAATATCTGATGTTAAAATACATTCTCAGTCATTAGAAAACAATTAGGAATACGAACACAGATATATATATACATATATATATATATATATAAAGAAAAGAGGAAGAAGAAGAAAAAGATATAATTATACATTAAGAAGAGTTTGACTACTTTACTGGTTGGGTAAGTTTACTCATAATAACAACCACTAGATTGATTGTAAGAGTGTTTGTTAACTCAATGGTTTTTATTGATACGTAACTTTACTCAACCAGTAAGACAGTCAAAGCCCATTAAGAATTTCATCGGGCAACAAGACATCATAAATTTTAACTTACACATCTAGGCTAATGTAACTAAGTCACAAAGCAAAATAATTTCGCAACAGAACACAGAATCATAACGTAGATGTTTCCTACTATGATATTGATTCAGATCCAATCCTAAAACACAAATATAACAATGTCATAACCAAAAACAATCACACAAATACTCAACCTTATTAACACAAAAACCTTATAAGTTTCCACAATGACCTGATGCATAGTATATATGATATAAGTTTAACAAGCAAAGGAAAATATATAGTAACACAAGATAGGACCCAAATACTATCCAATTAAGTCTAGTAGGCAGTTCAATAATCCGCATTGCAGAAGAGTATTTTAACCTTTTGCCAGTAATGGATCGCCGGCGAGTAGGTTCGTCGGTGGAATTGCCGTTAAGACGTTCCTTTACTGACCTCTTGCCACTCGCCTCCACTCGATCAGCGTACATCTTTTATTTGGAAACCCTAACCCTAACCCTAATTGGGCGAATGATTGCAGAACAACTTTTTGAAATTGTAGAGAGAGAGCCAAAATCAAAACCCTTGAAAGAAGATTTTGCGTAGGAGCGAGTGGACAGTTAACAGTATTTTTCTTTTATTTGTGGTTTCGATCTTTGACTGCTTTGCCGTTCGGGCTCCAATGCATGATCAACACACGATCCGCACCGTTTTGTTTTAATTTCATGTTAATTCTACTAATAACCGGTTTACAGTGTGGAGCTTGTCTGTTGGGTTGGATTGCGATTTGCACCCTCTTCAAATTTTGTTGTACAACCTTTTTTTTTTTTTATAAATATTATCTCATTAATGATTTTTTTAATAACAATTAATATTATAATTGGAACTTTTTTTTTTTTTCTTTTGATAGATGAGACAAGTTTAAGAATCAATCAAGACCAAACGATATTCAACTCCGTAACACGGTCCAGGAAATAGCTTCCATACTGGAGGGAGTAACCTACATATATTAGAGGATTGTTTTGGACTTGACCCTTATAGCCATTTATTTTAAATTTTGTATTTCAAAACTTATTTCTCTTAGTTGTCCTCAATCTTAGGAATTAGTTTAAGTACTACTTGAGGAGATTATACCAATATCTTATTGTATTGTTGTATATATATTCTTTATTGATCAATATGAAACATCGTCTTTCATTCCACAATTCAAGCTCTGTTAACATATAAATCGGGAGGAAAACTCACATAAGGTTGGGAGACAATTCATATATTTTTATATGGTGGGAGACTTACCTTTATTAGGAGTAGAACTTGTGCTTTGAAACACAAGGTTCAGTGGGCTTACCAGCTGCGCCATTGACCTTCTTTTTAATGGAATTTGTTAAACTCCATATCTTTGTTTCACTTTTATTTTTAATTTTGTTGCTATTATAAATTAAAAACAATTTTTGTTGAGACATTTACAAATTATAGATTTGTTAAGGACCCGTAGTGATCAATCAAATACTTGCACACAACCAAATAACTATTTTCATAATAAGAGAGGAGAAACTAGATCTACCGGTCGAATTGAGAAATAACTATTTCACAATAAGAGAGGGAAACTACTAATTCCATAGGTATAGGATTTAAAGAAAATAATAATAATAATAATAATATAAACTGATGTTAAGTGAAAAGTGTAAAATAATAAAATTAAAGAAATAATATTTTTGTATTCAATGGATTGCAATCATAAATTAAATTTGATTGAAAGAACAAGTTATGGAGTAAAAAATGGTAATCTCATGATATAGTATTAATTTATCGCCGAGTTTGGAAAATAGTACAAAATTATTAAAATGAGTTTTAATAGCATCTAAGTTACCAAGTTTACCTCATTACTCTTGTCGTTGAAGCTTGCTTGAACGAAAACCATGCGATATTTAGTGCAAATAGACATTTTTCTATAATAAATAGTTCACCTAAAACAAACAATTCACTCACTTGAATAAAAACATGTGATAATTCATCCGAACATATCCAGTTTGCCCATAACAAATAGTTTCCTCAAAACAAATACAATTTGTCCAAATTTAAAACAAACAATTCGCATGAATTGTTGCACAAATTGGGCAATTTTATCTTTAAAAATGTTGATAAGTGTTTTAGTGCTATTAAAATTTATTTTGAATTTTTGATAGTTTAGTGTCATTGTTCGAAGTCATCAATACTTTACTGCCATATGAAAAAAAAAAAAAATCCCAATACAAAATGTACAATTGGAAAAGGGGTGCACATATAATTTTTAAACGGTGTGGGTATTCTTACTCTATTTCCATCGCAACCTTTTATAGTTTGATGTTTTGATTGGGGAGATTTTTTAATTCCAATAAAACCAACATTATCTAACATATCATTCAAAATTTATTATATAAATGCAAATTTAAAACAATTCTTCAGTTTGATATCATATTGTATATTAGTATAAATTTCTAAAACAGCGTTAAAATTAAAATTGAAAAACATTCACTTGATTTCTAACCAAATTTCAAACTGTCAAGATTAAGCATGCTCCCATGCCAAAACAACACAAGGGAGCAACCCACACCCTGAAAGGGGGGGAGGGGAGGGGGTGGAAGTGGGGGGATGGTGCGACCCACATGTATTGGAGAGGAAACCCACATTTTGTGAGGGTGTGTTGAACCGAAACCCACATTTCGTGAGGGAATAAAGACGGTACTTACCATTGAGCTGCTGTTTCAGTGACAGAAATTGTTCGCCACTGTTTCGCGTATTTGGCTTGTGTTCATGTTAGTATGCATGTTGTCGTGTGCATATGTGTGAGAAGATATGGAGTTCATAGTATCATGGTTCTCTGTGAATTGAACAAAAAACCAAACTTTTTATAGAAAACTCATGACTTTGTTTTGTTCGAAACTCCCTCTACAAAATGTATTTTGAAGAAGGCAATGCTACAACTCCCCAAGGACAACGTCACTACTCTTGCCAAAGTTGCAAACTACTAAATAGATATGGTCAAAAAACCCTTGCAGAAAATATGATAATTTAAAAGATATATATCTCAGCCTCTTCTGAGTATTGATACATCTGTTGTTTTTCTATTTTTCAAATTATTGTTGGCCAACTATCTTCTCAAATATTAGGCTGATGCAAAGACAGTGATAATAACAACAAAGGAAGTTTGAATCTTTTTTAGAGATTAAACTTAGCATTCATTTCCAAAGTATGGTTTTGTACAATGTAATATCATCCTATAAATACAAAACAGAACCCAGCATAAGACAATATTAAAATCCCCACAGGATAAATGTATGTTTTTTTCTGTTTTTAGTTTTTCTAAAATGTTCAAAGCTAAATTTTCCTACTAATCAAGTCAAAGGAATTAATACTAATCTGTTAACCACTGAGAACTCCAAAGAAGGGATTTGTCAATGCAGACCTTAATAAGGACCCAGCTGAGTTCAATGCTGCCATGTTGACTTTGTCACTAGAAAGAAAGCAAGAAATTACCCCCTTCAGTTCTCTCAAACCCACAAAGCTCAAGAAACTCAATACCTCCTGTCATACTTCCAACCCTATCCTGTTCAGAAATCAGAATTGATGAATACTTTTAGAAGTGTACATACATGACTCCTACCAGCTTTTAAATTAGACTCCTTAAAATTAAATTCTCAATGGAATGATAAAGGCAAATCTCCAAATCCGAAAAAAATCATAAGAGAATTCATGCAAATCACAAGAAATATATCCCAATTCAACTATTTGGAGGAAGGTTCTTTGGCTCTAGGCACAAGGGCCCCCTCTAATATTTATTCCTCTGATCAATGAGTTCCTTTGATTAGTTACAGGTTTTATATGTCCAGAATTCCCCTACCTGGCTAATGCCTAATAGTATATAAAAATGTATAGCTCGTGTCCATTAATTTTGTGACCGTAATCAACCCTAACAGTAGCATCGAAATGGATCACTTATAACTCAAAAGAAGGGAGAAACAGTCTTAAAAACTCCAATCAGAGGGAAATACTCTGATTAAGTTTCACCAACAAAATCTATCAAAGTGCTGTACCTGGAATAATGGGTTGCCAACTCGTATCCTCCTGAACTTTTCCTCATTAGGATTCTTTATAACATTTCCAACATAAATCAAAAGAGTTTGGAAGGCCCTCTTGACTCTGGCATCATTCGTCCTGGACCCAATAAATTCATAAATAAGAATTGAGGAGAATAAGCCTATTATACTAACACATCCAGTGGCATTACATCTTTAAAAAATAAGCTGAATATTAATCCTTGGCTGAAAAGATAAAGAGATGCACAGATCCACAAGAAGGAATAAGAAATCCAGAATACATAGTGTACTTTTTTGACATGAAAGCATTTGAAGTTAATTGGATCTCCTGTTTCATCTGCACAGTTTGAAACACTCATTACCCTCTGTATTTATGTACGAATTCCAATTCTGTTCATCTGGAAAATGTTTCTTTCTTAAAGAACCACCATCATTTTAATAAGCTTTTTCCTTTTAAGTAGCCACACAGACAATCTGATTCCTCCTTGCAAGCCATAAGCACATTTATTTAGTTCCACACAGATGGCTAACTTCTTTTTCTTCAGCTTAGTTAACTACCAACTGATGTGTTGAAGACATATGTCATTACCTTATGATTACGCCTGAGAGACCTTAAACATTCTCTCATATGCTCGGCCTTTGTAACAGACATAAGCGGCAAATGGTTCTGTAATGTAAAACAGGGTCCAAAGCACAAATTTCAGGTTATGTTTTGTGATGGGATAAAATATATAATTTTTCAATCATACCATTTTTTTCTGAACAACGGTAGTAGAAGGATTAACAGCAGCAGGGTTTTCAGACAGGATACCAAGAGCGCGCTTCCTTTCTACCTGAGATGAAATGCAGACAATTTTTAGAGCCCAATAGCAGTTATCGGAAAAGTAAGACATGAAACAGTTATTGCTTAAATAAGGATTACACTGAATCAACAGTATATATGGTCTTGGATTTTAAATCTTTAATTTTGTTGCTAAATTTGTATGTTTTGCTTATCATTACTCATCTTCTCCAACACCTGAAATCAACACTGCGCCGCTGATCCAGTGTTCTCTAACTGGCAGATATTCCAAATACTGAGGATTTTTTTACTGTAAAGCAGAAATTCCAGAATTCAGGATTATTTTATTGTAAGGGGGTTATTTTATTTCTCTTCTCTATTTTCATCTCTGGCAGGATTGTTAGTTATCCAACAATCACAACCAGCATTATTATAAAAAAAATTACCAACAGAATGAATTTTTTACAAGAAGGCAGGATGATAAGTCATAGGAGAATGTTTTTAAAGTTCAAAAACAAAGATACCTTTTTCAGTCTACTAACCAACAGAGAACTTAAAATCTTGGTTTGGGCCACTTTCTGTAGGCTTTAGCTATAAAGGTTACAAATATGGTACCGATGCTAGATTTTAACATAAGTATTTGGGTTCAAGTTCCACCCCCTCACATGATTGTACTTATGTTGTCATTTCTTTGTTCTCTATCAGAACATGTAATTGTGCTTTTTCAATGTGACTAGCTCATAGCTCTTGTATGTGATAGGGTGTATTAATGTTTAATACTATTACTATAGTTGGCACTTACAAACT